>JAZGTJ010005962.1:0-26148 GCA_036877575.1 Botia almorhae | reverse complement strand
ATCCTTTGTACTATTATCATTTCATATTGGTGCTATTTTATGTCAAAAAAATCAAATGACAGAAAATATTTCATCGTTAGAACACAATGTGTCCCAGGGAGCAGAATTACGTGTTTAAGATTCGGAGAGAGTTTCAGTATTTTGAGCTGAGCAAACTGAAGTCGAGTCAATGTAGCTGACCCTGTCATCACCCTTCTTCCTCAGAACCGACAGTGAGTGTTCTTCAGGGACCCAATGGACTGGCGACCGGTTTCTCTCAGAGTCCTTACGACCTCCCGCGAAACAGCCACATCCCAAGCCACTATGACATCCTGCCCATGCGCCACAGCCCCACACACACGCCTCCCCCTCAAGAGAGCCCCCCAAGCTCCTTGCTGTAGAGCCCGGTTCTCCATCAGCCGAACAGTGACTGACTGCTCCAGGATCTCCTTACATTCATTATCTGTCTCTCTTGTTTTCTCTCTGTCTCTCCATCACTCAGTCAAGTACAGATGCATGGGTAGATTATGTCGAACATAACACAGGGACTCTGTGTTCCTCATTCCGTTATATATAGAAGGATTGTGGGATATAGACTGTACACTAAAGCCACATCAACAGTTTTGGACACCAGCAGCTTGACGTTGTCCTTCTCATCTGTCGGTAACATTTTATAACAAACTGCGTGTATAACATCAGGAAATACAGGTGTAAAAAAGGATCCTACATTTAAAGGTCTCTGATTGACTTTTGGAAGGTTCCTAACCAAGCAGGTGAAAAAGCAGCATTTGATACAGGGGGAATTTTTCATGGAAACATACTGGACAACATGTTGATTCTTAATGACCTGAGCTTCACGCTCTGGAACAGATAATCAATGCAACTCAATGATCCAGGAACTTTTAATCTGGAGTTTGGCATCGATTGGAAACTGAGAGCCAGGGGTGACCAAGAGGGGGCAGTTCCCTGTTTCAGAATCAGTATTCAGGAGGGACTTCAAGGCCTTTGTGACATAGCATAGTTGAAAAGAAAGACGGTTACCAAAATGTACAGATTCCATATTATTTCGGTTGAATGAGTACTGATCAAAACGTTCACACATTCATAGGACACTTACCGCTTGTAAACCTAAACAGAAATATTTATAAAAGTTTATGAAGAGAGCCTGGGGTCAACATGAGCTTTGTAATATTGTTTTACTTTGCTCATTTGTGTAACAACCTGGTGCTTTCTACTGTACATAGAAGTTTATGACTGTTGCTTTGAGGTTTTGGGTGTATATGTCTTATGAACATGGGATTAAGTTGTGTATCTTAAGTAATGCTTTTCAGAACTATCAACTGTTTTTAGTTGTTCTTGTATGTTTACATTTTTACAACATCAGTTTGTGGGCCTTGAAGGGTTTTTAATTTTGTGATTGTATTTATGATGCTTATTTATACTTCGTTTGTGCCCGTTGTTTTTCTTTATTGTGTAAGTTAAACATATATATTTAAAAAGGAAAAAGTTAGCATGAACAAATAATGGTACCCATAGTGACGGATTATTTTCATGTGCTTTTGCTATTTGTGCACAGTATTAATATAGAAAGTCAACATTACATGTTAGCGCTCACGTCCACGTAGACTCAGAGAGGAGACCTCATACGTGTCCTTAAAAAAACACAGTATAAATAGATTTGGAGACGTGTTTTCATTCCTTGCGTATCAGCAGTTTGTTTCAAGCGTCCAGCGTTGCCGTGTTGATTTCAGCTTTGTTTTGAAGTGGCTGCGATCCCTCACGATAGCAATAACATAGTGACAATCATTCATAAATTAAACAACGCGTTCCATCAACCCTGTCAGCTTGACAGCTCAATAATGGCTCCCCACTAGCTTTTATTATTCGTTACAAATGTTATGCATTTGATGTTTCTGCCATTTAAAGGCAGGGTGGGCTATTTTTTTCCAGACCTGTTTGGTGTTATGCTGGTTAATATGTCATCACATGCTGATATATATATTTTTTTTTACTGTGGAAGGCTTAAGACCATAAAATGTTTGTCCAGTTATTGCAGTCGGTCCAGATGCAATGATAGGATGTCCTACTTTCCTGTCATATTGTTTTTGTATCATGTGTACTGGAGGAGGCGTGGCTTTGGCGATCGCTCCAAAGGGAGGGCGGGATCTTGCGCTTCAACGCTAACTTATTGCTAGTCTCTCTAAAATTGCCTACCCTACCTTTAATTGTTGCTTGATGTTTTCGTATACAAAATAAAAGTCCTAATTGCAGACCTCTCCTAAATCGATGGTTCTGTACCTAGTACGACACATGTATAACTGCACACTGTGTTTAAGCACCTCGATTCTCAAAACCTAGATCATGACCACTTAGTCCTCAAGAACTGAAATAAAATATAAAGTTTTACAGGATATTACAGCAATGGTTAACTCGTTAAAAAAACTTGTAGCTTTATCTACGTAAAAAAAACAATAAGCACAATTTTGAATTAACTACATATTTTATTTGCTCATTTAAACTGGAATTACAGTATAGAGAGTAATAGTATAATTATAACAATACAAAATAAATCACAGTACAGTGCAGACAATAGAAACAAAAGAAATACGGTTTATGAAGCAATACGTGAACGATCAGACAGTGGGGAAAATATCCAGCTAATCTAACTAGTACACAACAGCTTGTTCACGGGCAGGTCATTTGTGTGCCATCTGTACCCTCACATCATTGGCACTGGCCCCTGTCAGCACCAGAGACCCCTGCATCCAATGAACGTCATACGATCAGAATCGCCGTGAGCCCAACACTGTACAGAAACAGACCCTAATGCTTATATAGCACAGCGTCTTTTGTTGTCGATAACTACCGCATTACCTCTATGTGCTGCTACCATTATAAGATCACGTGGTTTACCTTATAGGATAATAGGAGACCGAAAACCGTAACTTGAGTCGCATGCTCCTATGCAGTATGTCTGTTTCTGTAATTACATGACATGAGTTTAAACACCAGCTCGTCTACGGTCTTGGAAGGGCCCTCAATTCCACCTGGAATGTGTGATTGGGAATTATCTCACTAAGTGATGTTTTACCTGGGCTGGGCTAATTAAAGTCAAAGAGATCGATAACCAAAGTGAAACTGTCTCCGAGTAATTGACCAGGGCTGTGGACTTAAGACGCTGAGGTGTACAATATTTTCCACTCTTGAGGTCATCCATGGCAGCCACAATATAACATGCGTTATTAGTTCAGTCTTTATTGGGATTTTCTGTCACACTACAGAATTGTATTAGATGGCCAATAAGCAAAAATGACATCACAGCTTGTGGTTGTTCCCCCATCTGCTGGAATCAGGACAAGACTGTAAGCTAAAACACATAATACATTCATAAATTATCACACTGTGTCTTAACGTTAAACAGACCCATCACTTCGCCACGACGATTAAAGGCTAATGACTGAATTTCAAGTGACCACCACAGAATAAATACAGGTTACAGCTCTGAAGATCATAAACTGTAGTGCGGCAAGTCAAAGTGGGAGATATTTTACATTCAGTGCAAAAAAGAAAGTATCCAGTCTAATCCCTCGACGTTCAATATTAACTATCGTTTGTTTTACCTGTTCTTAAACAATCGGTGACCTGCAGAAGTTCTCTGAGTTTGGGCTTGTGATGATACGATAATGTGGTCGTAAGGGGAAGTGACACAGAGTAAAACAAAAGTATCTATTCCCCTGTTTCATGTTGAATAGTTTGTGGTAGTGTCATTTAGTTTCAATTGTGTCCAAAAAGCACAAGCGAAAGTTATTTCCCCTCTGTTACGCCTACAGCTGCAGAGAGATGCTCCACATTATGACATCAATTACTGTTTATTACAACTCGGAACTCTGCTGTACAATTTTTTACGATATCCGGGACAATAACGGAGTTGAAGTCACAGGGCTGGAAACACTACAGGAAAGGGTCGGTATTATACTATATTACAGCATAATGAAAGCACTGCGGAGCGTCGTGTGATGAAGGCCTCGCCGGGCCACGTGGAGAACTGAAGAGGTGCGTAAACCGCTGCGTATGAAGCACATGCATGAACCTGGAGGCATCAAGAAGGCACTAAAACCACTATTCTACCTCAACGAGGATGCCAAAGATGCCCATGATGGCAGGGTGAAAAAGAATAAAGCAGTAGCTGTGGGTTTTTTGAGGCACTGTATTCAGGATGTTTTCTGTCGCGAGCTCAAGTCCTCCCACTGGCCCTGATGTTGAAACGGAAAATGTGACGCAAAAACGCAGCTTTGCAATCTGTGCCAAACGCATAAAGTGTTATTTAGCTGCAACTTAGTTTTACATGCAATGGAACCTACACTTAGATATAAGGATATATATATATACGTATCTCCTTATATAAGGTGAAGTCTGTGGTCTTTGGGCCCTAATTACTGTCTAACATCTATCAAAAGAGACGTTTTCTCTACATCACAATATTAAATACAGCAATACCTCCAAAACTGTCCCTTTCTCCCCTCCACCCCAGATGCGACGGCAGAAATGGGGCTGCTACTAAAAACATACATATGAGCGAGTCGAATTATATATTAAGACATTTCAGTGAAGATCGGCACAGATGATTATTAAAATTCTGCAATATAAAAGCCTACCACAGCAGGAGGAAAACAAAAACAAGCACAGTCCAGACTGCAGGTGGTGACCCTCTGAGACTCCAGCTTTGGAACCAGCCTCTGTGCTCAGGCCCAGTTGTGCAGCTGCATCTCAGACCCGAAGCAGCCTTGAAGAGTAGGGGGGAGGGTGTTGCAGGTGGGTGGCTGAGGGGAGGGGTTGGTTGAGAGGGGTTTGGGGTGAGGGTGCTGCTAGATGTTCTGGCAGCACTGCATCTTTGGTTTATTCTCAGTAGGCTGCACCTGGATGGACACCACATTGTTGCTAGGTGACATGTCATTATCTCTGCGGTCGGACATTTGCTTTTGGGATACGATCCGGTAGATTTCTGCAGGACAGAAAGTAATTTAGAAACTTTACGGACAAATTTACGGACAGTGAAAACCCTCTACAAACTGGTAACGATAACGGACTTTGGGTTGCCATAAAAACCTATAACCGTACAGCCAGAGTCATTACCGCATATGACTTTAACTATAATTACGACATTGCAGCTGACTTTTGACGCCTTTTAAAGGTTTATTTGTTCCCGCCTGCTCTGCGGATGCCAACATCCAAACAGAGGAGCAAAAGAAGAGCAAAACTCTTTATTGCAGTCACGTCACGCTGGTGGAAATCTACCCAACCAAGACATGCCTTCTGATGAGTCATTCATAAGATCAACCTTCACCAGTGGCCAATCATTTACAATCTTTCTTTTGCCCCTCAGACACACAAACACACACGCACGCACGCACACACACGCCCATTCCAGAGAAATATTTTCCATATTTGTCTATTCCTACAGCAATTAGGAAAATAAATGTTTATCGTCCTTTAACCTTGCGGTACTGATAAGAATCCCGGGCAGAAAACATTCCTCACTACTCATGCGTGAAGCACACTTACCAGTCAGGATGGTCTGGAAAGCGGTTTCTACATTGGTGGAATCCAGAGCGGAGGTCTCCAGAAAAGACAGCCCGTTTTTCTCTGCAAACATACATTAACAGGGCCCATCTGTCATAGTTACAGATTACACATGACTAAAGGGTTAAAGGTTCACTGCTGCGTTAATGTGCTTCTAACCTGCAAATGCACGCGCTTCATCTGTAGGTACGGCCCTAAGATGACGCAGGTCACTTTTATTGCCCACCAGCATGATGACAATGTTGCTGTCCGCGTGGTCTCTCAGCTCCTTCAGCCAGCGCTCCACATTCTCATAGGTCAGGTGCTTGGCGATGTCATACACCAGGAGGGCTCCCACAGCCCCTCGGTAATACCTTTATATTAACACAGATTGACAAATAAAGAGAAACTGAATAGATGCACAAAAGGCCTCATTTAACGAAATGCAACAATTTATATAACAATTTTCCAAGAAATAGTTACATAAAAATGAACTGTGCTTGTGTTTTGTGAGGGAGGACTATTGAATGAAAGAAACGTGGATTGTAAAAACAAAACAACAAAGAGTTATTTTTTTGGAAAAGTCTATTGGTATGTCTCTAATATGAGAAATTGCATTTAATAAGACAGTGTTAAAAAACAAAACTGATCCTTTGATACAAGCATGTGAGAAGAGTCATGCTTACGCTGAAGTGATGGCTCTATAGCGCTCCTGTCCAGCTGTGTCCCAGATCTGAGCCTTCACTGTCTTTCCGTCTACCTGGATGCTACGAGTGGCGAACTCCACCCCAATAGTGCTTTTGCTTTCCAGGTTAAACTCATTACGGGTGAACCGGGACAGCAGGTTACTCTTCCCCACACCAGAGTCCCCAATAAGGACCACTTGAGAAAAACAACACACAATGGTTTCATATCAACTCCATAACCTCCTAAAAAAGTCAAAACATGTGATTTTGTAAATACACAAATACTGACTAAAATAAATTCATCTGAGTGCTTATATTACAACTTAATATGAAATTGAAGTGTATGTTAATAGACTGAGATAGGCACTAAGCTAGTTTAGAAAATGACGGTACACACACTTTTTTTTATCTGGGATCATTTGGTCATTGTTTACCACTTAGAAACATTTGCTAAATGCCAACACTATCAGCTAAATACGAGTAAAATAAATACGAGATCTTGCTCAAGGACGTGCACACACACAACACTGCTAGATTGAAATGGCAGTTTTGTCAGAAGGCAATTTCTTAAGCGATGACACAACATGAGTGAACCCACACAAGTTAGCAGTGAGAGCAATGTGACAAAGATGACTAAATAGAGAAAAAGCCCACACACAACTTCTTTCAGCGGCAAATCCCAAAGGTCAGACATTTAAACAGCTGCCTTCTTAAAAGAATAAACACACAGGCCTGCTCATGCCAAGAAACATCACAACACCTGCCGTTACGTAAACATTATTATAAAATCATTTAGGAGATAATGACAGTAAATCAATACGTATAACTATCATTTAAGCCAAAGACTCTACTGATAAATGCTGATGGTCGTGTCCCGCAATCTTCGTGGTCATGTCATTTGTGTTTCTTTGTTCCTCAAATTGACAGATTAATGTTGACATAAATACTGCCTGCAACCACACAGCGCTACGATAAAAAAACTCTAAAGAAACGGATTGTAAGCACAGAGAGACAATGGCGAGCATGTATTGAGACTTTCGGCTGTTATTGTGGGGGTTTGGGAACACGGACGTCTCCCATTTCCGCCTGGTCCACTAAACTATTTCTAGCTAACTTCAGATAGCAGCTTCAAGGTGTGGTCCCATCTGCGGTTAACGGTGTTTTCATGCGTTAACTACCAAATATATGCACGGGTGGCTGGGTTCCTTTTAAAATAAACCGATAAAGCCCAAAACGTGGTTTGGTTTATGTCCGGCCGAGGGAGCAAAGGTTTGTTTGGGTTGTTGTAAGCGAGCTAGCCGGTTAGCTGGCCTTCGGGGCTCGAAAATTAAATATACAAGCACACTAACGGTTCCCGACGCAATATAACCACGATCGTCACAGCCGCTTTATCTTGCACGCTCAAAACAAATGTATTTATACTCACCCTTGAATAAATAGTCATATTCGTCGTCTCGCGTCCCCATCTCGATGAACACAAAAGCGCAAACAATGGAAGAATTTGAAGGAAAAGCGGACCCGATCCGTCCCTGTGCGCTCCGCAGCTGCACTGCAGTGTGTTTGCGATCAGGCAGTAGCCATGCTAACAGGTTAGCAAGCGGACTAACCAGTAGTGAGCGTCTGTAGAAGTGTTCCGGGTTAGGGCCTTTACAGCTCGTCATAATAAAAGTCTCTCCATAAATTCATGAATTGACATTTTATTATAATTTTTATCAATAAGGCAACGTAACGTTAGGTTGAGGTCATGTTTTTGACTCAAATATCGTAAGATATAATATTTGTTTTCGCGAACGTGCCTTCTGTTTTCTGAGGGAATTAAAGCAAGGGCAAGATTTAGATAATGTGTCTTGACATACCTTTGGTTTACATACAGCGAGGCATGTGATATAATACTGTATTTTACTGTATACTGTAGTTTACAGGTTTGCTTTAAATGTAGGCAGTGGGTTTCTATTTTCGGTCTAATTTTTGGCAATAACGGTGGTAAAAAAATGAACAGGGAACGATGATGATTGAGAAGGGCCGCTATACTTGTACTGTACTGCTGTATTTTTCAGAAGTGCGCAAGGCGGTTCCATGGTGTAATGGTTAGCACTCTGGACTCTGAATCCAGCGATCCGAGTTCAAATCTCGGTGGAACCTGAACTTTTATTTCATTTTAAACAAGCAAAATAATCAAAATCTGTGTTTTGTGACATTAACGCTGCTTGCATGACGCTATATACGTCTTTTTAAAGGACTACTGCTAGATTAATGTTTAAAAATCGCTGCTCATCTACAAGATTACAGTACAGACTAGTATCATGAGAACTATAGTTTTCAACTATATACATATATATGTGTATA
This sequence comes from Botia almorhae, assembly GCA_036877575.1. Taxonomy (NCBI): domain Eukaryota; kingdom Metazoa; phylum Chordata; class Actinopteri; order Cypriniformes; family Botiidae; genus Botia; species Botia almorhae. The sequence goes on along the minus strand of JAZGTJ010005962.1, from coordinate 17,578 downwards.
TGTGTAACTATATACAAACTATATATAACCAATAAATGGTTAACGATTAAGTATATCTATGCATTACGTTTGACCACAAGAGTGCAGTATTGTGCGTGTTTTGAAAAACAGAAAGACGCGATAATGTTTTGTTGGCATTTTTGCTCCTGCAAGGCAAAAGATATAAATTTAAATCCGTGACCTCATAGAATAAGATCCAGACCCGAAGGTTCTGTCTTTAGTTATCATAGAAATACAGCCGAGGAAACACGATGGTGCAATTTCCTGTTATAATTTATGTTTTAATATAAAGATATTTCGTTTGTGATCGAGTGATTGAGAAAACAGCATTTTAAAACCCAGTTCTAATGTTTTAAAGAATAAATTAAAATAATTTTTCATATTTGCTTAACCTAGCAACCAATACCAAACCAAAGGGTCTGAAACCTGTGACTCATAGACATAACCATACGCATTTCCTGGCAGTTCTTCGATTCCTGTTCTGTCTAGTTCTGGGAGAGTTTTTGGTCATTAGTTTTGCGCAACGCCAACCTGGTTATGTACAAATACAGTTTGTTAACATAACATGCGCTTCAAAGTAGGGCAGTCCTTTTTCTTTTTTATATCACTGAGTCATCTCATGGACTTCATGCAGGAGCCCTGTCGAATCTCTCGTGTGCCTTTGCTCAAACTGTAACAGCACTGTAATCAGGGCTGTATGTTTGAGTTATGCTGCACAGGTCTGCCAGTAATGTACTCTGATAGCAGCTGACTCATAGCTGGCAACAATCACCTGCTAAATATTTTTGGGTTTTCCTTCACTACAGCAAGTATTCTTATACAACCAGAGGTGGATGTAAAGCAGATATATATGATTTTCACCATTGTGCAGTTGTATGGTCTTACAAAGAACTCAAAACAAAATGATAATAAATGTTTTTTTATTTTCATAAAATAAAAAGCTTGTTTGCACTTACTATTTTACAATTGCACTTACACAATTGTATTGAACAATTTACACACAAACAGTTTTTTAAACCTTTTAAATGTAAAATTGAATGTTTTGGAGTATCATTCACAATGAATTCCCAGATTTAGGAAGCTGTAGATCCTCTTTTAGCAGCAACAATCTCCATCAAACGGTTCATCATTTATTATACACATCAAAAACGTTATTCTATAAGTTGTTAGTGGAATGTTTTAAAAACAGTACAGAGTAAAAACGGTTTGAATAACATTCTTAAAACCAAGCAATAACGTTAATACAATGTTTACAATACTGGACATTCAGAACATTGACAGCTCTGGTTTTCAGCCTCAGTTATTACCTGTCAGCACTGGAATTAAACCAGCAACTCTCTTATCAGGAGGTCATAACTGCCCCCAGATTTACTGTCAAAAGCAGGATTTGAACCCACATCTCCACTGCAACCTGAACACAGCATCTTGGAGAACCTGGTCACCCTGAGACGCCGGCACAGCCCTCCTCAGGTCATGCTACGGGATCTTTGTTAGGTTAAGGCCACTGCATGCCTTTCCAAAACACAAATCTTCTTTTACAGACATTTTTAGTCGATTTTCTTGTGTGTTCCTCCTCTTCTCTATGTCTTGCATTAACCAATCATTCTTAAGCTCGAGGTCATGAAGTGCTGCCCTGACATTTTCTGTCAAAATGTCTCGATACGCTTTTCATTTCATTGTTCTTTCAATGATTGCCAGACATTCAAAACCAGAGACAGAAACGCTCCCCCAAACCATAATGCACAACCCACACTCCCACCTATTAGCTTTTGCAATGCCAGTACCCAGCTAGCAATTTTAATTTGTAAGAATGTTTCTGTAACGTTTCCACTGAGTAACAAAAGTGTTATTTTGAAAGTTCCAGGAGCGTTCAAACATCCAGTTTTTTAGACGTTATATTAACGTTATTGCTTGGATATAAGAATGTTATTCACACATTTTGTTCATATTCAAACATATGTTCTGAGACGTTCTCTGTTAGCTGGGTAACACAGAGGTTTGTTTACTTTTCCTCTCTGTATTGTGAATGATTCCCACATGTCTTCAATTAAATTGATCTGTTTGTGCATTATTAGTTTAGTCAGATTATGTTTGTTTAAAATTGTAAGTTATGAGTAATCAATGCAAAAACCCAGATAATACTACAAGGCTCACAAACCACATTTCACTTGTGTTGCATGTTTTTAAATAAATAATTCTTTACGCAAGATCAAGTTTTAAGCTTGGGTTTATTTGTCATTCCAGTACACAGTGGAAGAAAATAACATTCCTTCAGCTCCACAATGCAATTCCACAGAGGGCACTGTGATACAAGTTGTAAACAGAATACACATAAAAGTGCAAAACATAAACATGACTGATTTTAATGCAGTAAAGAAGAAATAAAAAAGCAAGTACAGACATCATAAACAAAGGAAAGCAGTGAATCTCTCAGTGCTTTTACTACACAAACCCTTCATGCAAAACATCATGTTGACAACTGTGGTTGGATAGAGTTCTATCACTACAATGGGATGTGTATCCCAGGTAACAATTGAGGGGTTTTAAAAAAAACATTTCACTAACGTTTCTATTAAGTAACAAAAACATTAAAAACATTATTTTGAAAGTCTAGGAACGTTTAAAACATAATTATAGGTTATTCAAACCTTTTTAATTTTGTAACGTTTTCAAAATTCCACTAACAACTTAAGAACAATGTTACTGCAAGAACATTTTTGATAACTTTGAGAGAAATTGTAGAGAACATTAGCCAATGTTCTGAGAATGTTCCCGGTTAGCCAGGATAGTCTCTGTTTACAGTCTAGCTGATGTAATTGCAATAACAATATAACACATTAAAGCCAAACAAAAGGAGAAGAGAGACCTGAGAAACCATCCTTCAGCTGAAATGTGCTACATACCAAAATCAAATCTGAAGCAATTATTCAAGCAGACCACAGAGGACATTGTCAAACTCTTTGGTAGATGGAGAACATCAGCAACAGCCTTCAGGCACTGATCGGTTTGTTTAGCTGTTCATCTGGTAAATATATTGAGCCCAACACTTGTGCTGGGTACAGATTCAGAAACGATGTGTTTTATAAATGTTATATAACGATCAAAATGTTCTACTAACATCAACACAAGAAAGTTTTTGATAACTTTGAGAGAACTTTTAGATATAATGTTAACCAATGTTCAGAGAATGTTCCCTGTTAGCTGGATTCTTAATGACAATCTCAAGGCAGGCAATAAAGTTTTACATGCTTTGCTTTAGCTAAGATGGCCAGAACGACGTCTGTTGAGGTCTGAAACCCGAGACCTGCCGTATGGGTGGCCAGTGTGTGCGACCACAGGGACAGGACCACAACATGAAGGGCTGGTGGATGTTCTAATCCTCATGATGTTTACTGGGTGGCCAGCCAGCATCTACTTAAACCATTTTATTAAATCATTCATCTAGAGCTGGGAAAGGTTGTAGGTTTCTTCTTGATGAAGAAACAAGAAACCTGCAGCACTTTAAAGACCGCTCTTCAGTTTTTGATCTCTGAACCCTTTAAAAACACTCTCTAGAAGCATATTAACCACCACATGTTCCTTAGATTAGAAATGTGTGTATGTGTGTGTGTGTTTGTGTGTGTGTGTGTGTGTGTGTGTGTGTGTGTGTGTGTGTGTGTGTGTATACACATATATAAAATATATCATCTATATCAAAAACAGTATTACTTACAATTGTTTTAAACAAAACAATCAGATTAAGTTCTTATGACCGAGCCTTATTGTTAATATAAGGCCTAAAAAACTGAACAAACAAAAAAAACTGTGCACATTCCTAGAACATTCAAAATCACGCTTTTAAAATTTTTTGTTGCATAATAGAAACATTAGGAAAATGTTCTAACAACCTAAAATCACTAGCGTTTCTATTCAGAACATCATCGTCTGAGGATCCAGGCTGTGCCTAACACTGTTGTCAGTTAAGGCACATTTGTCTTCTTAACAAGCTGAGAAGCTGTAGTTGTCTTGGCAAGAATGTTAGCTGTGGATAGAAGCCATTCATTCCCATCAGGACCACCTAGAATGAAGGAACATTTGATTCAGCGGACACGGTTTCAAATGCTGGCAGTCACACTGATACACGATCAGGAAAAATCTCTGTATTTGGTGAAGTCCTGCTAGTCCATGCAGGTGTGGGAACGTTTTCTGCTGTAGGTTTTGCAAAGACACCAGACGAATGAAGTCTATAGGGCCTACTTTCTATTCCTCTGCATATCAACAGCAATACAAACTGAAAAAGGGGCTTCAGATATATGTTCAGAGCCACATGAATATGTAAATATTACATAATCTCACAACAGTTTGGCACACAGTATGTGCATGTGACTTGGTTCAGATGTGAATAGAGTGGCGTTGGTCGATGGTCGACAAATTATCTTGTGCTAAAAACCAGTGTGCCAGTTTTTATTTAGGGCTTGACAGAAGCAGTCTTTATTTATGTGCAATCACATAGAAAAGAAAGGTCAGAAAACACTTATAAAAATACATTTTCTGAAAACGTTTTGTGTTTCAGAAGAAGATGTCTTTAGGCCAACAGGTATTAGAAAGGAAAAATTATTTGTGTGAAACATTGATCTAGAGCCTTTATGATAAACGGTCAGTCAATACAATACATTTTTGTGTGTCTTTTTGAGTCTTTAACGTTTGGTTACAACCTTCCCCGTTAGTTTGCGTGTCTAATATTTCTAGGCTTCTTGGCGTGTGCTCTCCTGTTGTTTATCAACGTCTGTGTCTTTAAACGAAGCTGCCAACACTTCGCAGCTCATTACAAGTCACTTTACTCGCATCCAACACCGCAGACTTTATATGGACTATCTGTCGGGACGCCCCCGTGTTAAATCACCGACGGTCCCCGGAATGCTCAGATGACGTCACGGCGCGCTGGCAGTCACGTGCCCGTGAGGCAGGTTTTGATAAGCGCGTGCGCGTCTCGAGCCGAGCGCATCTCTCAAAGCGTACCGAGAAGGTGAGGCGCAGCCCGCCCCGATCGCGTATCTGTTAGACGGGGAATTTTGAACACGATAGAGGAATAATTCATTCCCCCGATGAAATGGATGGAAACACATAAACCCTCATTCCGTCCCACGATTAATAATATTCCGCTCTAATCAGAATAACGGCGCGCGTTTCAATGAGCTTGTCCTCGGCATCGTCGTCCTACTGAAACGGTGAGTGTATTATACTCCTATGTATTTAATGGTTACGGTTTGGCGAGCGGGCTTTTGTTTATTCTTAATTACGAACGATAATAATCAAAAGAAACATTTGGTGCCGGTGATATTTATTTAAAGGCTTTTTTTAAAGATTGACAGCCAAGCGCTGTCATCACGCGTCCATCATTGCGGGCTTGTTTTGATTTTGCTTGTGTATTTACATACCATGTGATGTAGCAGATAAATGCATTTGCGGCCAAGCTTATGTAAATATGGATTTTTTTTATTAAAAGAATTGATATGATTTAAGTGTGTTTGGCGTCACGATTAATGATCATGTCCGATATTATTTATGAGTTACCGTAAGACTGACCCAGCCCCGTCTTGTTGCGGTGTCATCTTCGTATTTATTGAACACTATAGACTCATCTGTTGATATAGACTCATCAGGTTTGTTTATTTGTGTACCTTAACGTTTTGATCATAACTGCAACCCAGTTACCTTTGCAGAGATATTTGATAAAAAATGCATGCAGATTGCTCAGATGACACATTATGAACCCTGCTGATTTACCTGTAATCTTCTTGTTGATTATTTTAATCTGAATTCGCAAGAGTGGATTTAATAACGCGTCTCATAGGACAGCAAGGGGAGTTTGAAGGGCATAGCGTTTGTAAACTTATTAAATCAACATCCTGATGTTTACTTGAATTTTAGTCATGCATTAATGTTAGTTAGTTGTCTAGTTAGCGTTTTGCAGGTATCTCTAGTTGCATTTCTGTCTTTAACGGTCTGTTGCGTTCCATCATTGCTTAGCAGTCATTATCTATATGTTAATGATTGTTGACAGTCATTGCTTTAGATATACATACTGCCTGAGGCTTGAGTGTTGATTGGCTGTACATTTGGATCATATAGGTTCACAGTAAATAACGAACTTAAGGCAACTTTGCAGTGCCTGTTGAATAGCTGCATTGGAAATACATTGTTTTGAAACTGCAAGAGAGAAAAACATTCCTGCCGGTCCAGTACGTCCGGGAAGTTTCACCCACAAAACATTGGCGCATAGAAGTAGCCAGCCAGCCTCCTCGTATCCGAGGTATGCGGATGTCTGCTGGTTTCTCGTCATGGTGCTGAGGAATTGAATGTCCGCCCCGTGTCTTAAGCAGGACCAGATGCTCGGCCAACTGTGTTGAATTAGTTCCCCTGCTTGTGTTTTCCTCTTGGCCTCCTTGTTGTCCCAGATTAGGAGTCTCTTGGTCCATGGAGTCATTACTCTGGACCACAGCCCATATCGTAGATCCAGCACAGCTGGATGAGATCATGCTCTTGCTTATGGGCAGATTGTTAAACAGTCTTATCCTCCAGCTTCAGCACGCCACAGGTTAGTAAAAAGAGGGCACGGCTTATCATTTTAAGAGACGTAAGCAGGCCTCCTACAGCAGTGCTAGGATAGAATTAAGATGCTGCTTTGTTGTGCTGTGTGTGGGTTTTGTTGTATGGCAAGATTTTTCTTCCTGACAAAGGGAGATTGTTAAGACACCTTCTGTGCTGAAGGAGAATGTAAATAATGCTTGTGGAGGATTTGATATAATGTCGGAATAAGATGCACTTTTAATGCTAAAATTGATGGCGCATGGGACAGTATTTTCAAGCCCTCTGCCATGGGTCAGATTATTACCGTAGACCCTGTTTACACCTGCTGTTATATCTGTAACCCTAAATAAGGTGTTTTTGTATTGTGTGAAGTTTTGAAAATAACACTGGAGAATGCATATACAGATTTGTCAGGATTCCTTCAGTTTAAGTTGATAAATCTAGGTCATGTAAACAAACAAACTGGAGTTCCTGTAGCTTCATTGGTAGAGCATTGTGTTAGCAGCACAAAGGTTGTGGGTTCGATTCCACACTGATACACACATGCTGATAATCCAAAATCATAAATGTGTAATTACAGACTTCACTTGTTTGTGCTGAGGTTCAAGGATTATTTTAAAGGAACTAAGCTTTTGCACCTTTGTTTTGTTTGTCATTTATAAATGTGTAGCATTACACTGACATAAGTGATGTATGCAGATATGAGATCCTCACCTCGATATCTGATTAGTAGCTTGAGATGTAAATATCAGATGTAAACAGTGTCTTGACTGTTCACTAGTTCTCCTGAGACAGTTAAAACCAGGTTTAAACAGGGACCATAGAGGACCTTAGTGGCACCCCCATCACTGGGCTCATTTCTCAATCCCCCCCCCCAGATGCATCATGTATGCACTCACAAACACAGCTGTTGTGTATTTGTATTGTGTGAGGCTGCGTCTGTTTCATGGCATTTTATTGGCGTGTCGTGATTACTGAAAACGTCCAGTCATATAAACTGGAAATCTTCCGCTCTAGCTTTTCAGAGGAATTATGCGTAGGTTGTCGGTCAGAGATTGTTGAAGACGAGAGAAGTTCCCTTTTTCTTACCAGGCGACCTGATGCTCCAGACAGAGAATGTAATTTTCTCTCGTGGGTTCTTCACGCCAGGATTTCCGCTGCGTAGGACTGATGCTGTTTTCTGATGAAAGAGCTGTTTCCAAGATGCTTCCGGTCGAGTCCAAATCTCTCGTTGACGTTGCCATGGCGTTTCTCAATAAGGCAGTAACTTCCTAGCAGTCGTTTGAAAAGTGTTGAGTCAGAGCAAAAACGTCTATAATTGCATCAGATAACAATGCAATCCTCCTCAGGGCATTCCAACTCGCAACGTTCCTGCCTCATAATAACTTTGTCGTTTTCTGCAGTTGTATCTGTTGTTGTGTAACATTTATGATTCGTTTTCTTTCTCAACACAGCAGCTGTCATATGTACATCCTTGTAACCAGCTGACAATTTAAGCTTGTAAGGACATTTTCCTAACGTTTCAACTAAGCAACAAAAATGTTAAAAATGTTTTGAAGTTCTAGGAATGTTAGACGTTAGTTCTAGGAACCTCTACTTTTTTAAATGTTGTGTTAACGTACGTTATTGCTTCTTTATAAGAATGTTATTCAAACGGTTTAAAACTCTGTAACATTTTTAAGACATTCCACAAACTACTTAAGAATAACATTTTCGATACGATATATAACGTCAAAAGATTTCTACTAACTTTAAGAGAACCTTAGCCAACATTCTGAGAATGTTCCTTGTAAGATAGGTAGTTATCTGTGATTCAGCTGTATTAGTTTTATATAGTTCAAATGTAAGAGGGACAGAAAGTGCCACAAAGACAAATGATTAATATAGCCAGCTTTTCTTCACTGTTACCATGGTGAGGATTATAATTTCTCTCTGCTGATGGTGGCGAGGGTAGAGCCGCTCTCTGCGTATGTTGTAGTCAGTGAAGCGAGAGATTATGTCTATATATAATCCTAAATCTCTCACGTAACATGTGACACATCTGTTTCATTTTTCCTCCAGTGTGCGTGCTGGACCTTCTGTATCTGTCTAGAATTGCGCGGGCGTGATTAAGTCGTCTGATGATCAATTGTTTATGCAAACAGATTCATCCGACAAAATGTCTAAAGCTTTCCTGCTGTTCAGCTGGTAGACTGTGGTGCTAGCAACCCCAAGGTTGTGGGTTTGAATCCCAGGTACTGATAATGTACAGTCTGAGTGCACTGTAAGTAAGAAAGGTCAGTCAAAATCTTAAATGTAACACAGATGTAAAATGGCAAAACAGAACAAATATGCATCGGTCTCTTGCTTATTGTCAGCCAAGGGTTCGAGAGTGTAAGGACCCCTCCTTAAACCCATAGGTTTAATGAGGATGAGGAGGATTAGGATAAAGCCTGTATTTGTTCTCTGCATCTGACTGGGATCTGGTCACATTTTGTCACAACATTTTGTTCCGATGTTTGCTAGAAATAGCGACTTCCTGTTTCACACCATCACCACCAGCATCATCGGTTCCTCAAATGAAGGTTCCTCGTCACTTCCCCTCAGTACGTACAGCAGTCAGATCAATGGACTGGTCGGGAGGTCAGTTTCACTTCCTGAGCTCTTAAGCTGTGTCCCGTGATTCTTCCAGCCATAATGTTACTGTAAATCACAGATAAGCCATTGGCTATACAGCTGGAGGCCACCAAAGACCTTACAGATGGTGAAAATTGGTCTCACACACTGTTATTGGTCAGGGGGCATTAGTGGTGGTCCTGCCTCGCTTGGTAACACACAGGAGACCAGAGAATGGAGAGTTCTATGAATTCCTCTTGGTACTGCTTTTTTTGCAACAACACAACCATTTCATTTCAATGCAATTTTGTTGTACAGAAAAGAGCATTTTGACATTTTGTGTTCCATGAGGAAAATGTCAGAAATTTGAGAGTCGGCACAGGAAACGATGACAGAATTTTCAGCTCAGAGAATGTGATGTTTTGTGGAAGGTTCAATTGGAAGCAACATTTTACACTAAAAAAACACTTCTAGCTTCTTACAAGAATTCTGCAGTATTCAATAATTATCGACATGATCTGTGGAACTGCATGACCTGTACAGAAAGATAAAACTGGACAGTTACAGCTCCACTTCGCGTCTGTGGGAGTAGATGTGTCATATCCTTTTCCATGTACATGTGAGGCTGAATATAACCGCAGTAAATGGTGTTTCCTTGGGCTGTTGTATAACTCGCACTGCGCTGCATGTTCAGCTCTGTTTTTAAACATCTTTGGGTGTTTCTATGCGAGAAGAATGTTTTGTAAGGATTTTTAAGGCGTTATTAAACAACAAAGTTTAGGCTATTGCTTGATGCAGCCTTCAGACATTCTCAGAACGTTGGCAAATGTCTCTGAAAAAAAGTTCTTGCAGTAACACTATAACAACAGAACGTTAGAAATAATGTCATACATCAGTGATATGCAGTATAGGAAAACACAACCTAAAATTGTTAGCTATTGTGTCCTCATTTTCTCTTTCTCCCTCTATTTCAGCACATACACGAGTTCTCCCTCTATGGGGATAATAGAAGATGGAGGAGAAAAATCCACGTGTTGCAGATTATTTTGTGGTAGCAGGACTCACCGACTCCTCAAAGCCCCTGGAAGATGATGTCCACCCTGATGATGGAGGTCACAGGAGTTCGGCTCAGCTCAAGGCTCCCATCACAGATGTGGCGGTGGTGATTCGCTCTTTGGGGGAGGAGGTACCGCGAGGATATACCTGCATTGAATGCACCCCTTCTGGCCTGCCTGCAGAACTGAATGGAGGTAGCCTGATAGGCCCACAGATCTTCCTCTGCTACAGGAGAGGCAGAGACAAACCGCCACTTACAGACCTAGGGTGAGACATCCTAACTTCACATGGGTTAACATTATGGCAATGTTCCAAACACCTAGCGAGCTCCCTACCTGGACAGCATTCAGAGGCATCGTAGGCTCAGTAGCCATTTTTACAAGTGCAATAAGCATCTAAGATGGAGAACGGATATGCCATCTAACAGGGAACGTTCTCAGAGCATTAGCGAATGTTCTCGAAACCTTTTCTCTTGCTAGCAAAAGTTCTCGCAGTGATGTTGGTTAATCTTTTTAACATTTTGTATCATATCAAAAATGTTATTCTTAAGTTGTTAGTGGAACATTTTAAAACATTACAGAATACGGTTCTTATGACTAAGCACTAACGTAATGTTTTTGTTACTTATTGGAAACGTTAGGGATACCTTTAAACAACCTAAAATTGTTAGCTGTGGTGTTGGAGGTCACAGGAGTATCAGTATACTTAATCCTTATCTAGACTAATTATTTTGCATGCTAATGTTTTGTAATTATAAGAGTGTCACATCCTTAGCTTAGTAACTTTTGAGAGTGCTGTTTGAGTGACACACGTGGATGACAGTTAGCAGTTGCTGCTTATGGTGAACATTCCAAGTCAGTCATTTATGTAGGCAGCAGACACCTCGCTTGGTTTGGAACGTGTCGCCACTTGCTGTCGTGTTTTGCAGAAGAATTCACTATCTTACATCTTGTTTTTGTTCATGATTCTCAGGGTCCTCTATGAGTGGAAGGAGAAACTGAAGGCGGATTGTAACATCATACAGACCACGCCTTCTGGGCGGCCCGCTAACATCAGTAGCTCCTCCTCTCAAAGGATCTACATCACATACCGGCGTGCTTGTGAGAATCACTCTCATGCCACTTTTGCTGTCACGGACATCTGTGTCATCATCCCCGGCAAGGGCGAGACGCCACCGCACGCCTTCTGCAAAGTGGACAAAAATCTCAACAGTAGCATGGTGAGCGAGTCAGTCCACTTAACCTGCTTGAACGGCTTGGTTAGATTAGCATAAATTCCAGCGTTGGCGCTGGTCTATGTTAGTTGGCAGAACCCAAAATGTCTTCCAAACGAACAGGGAACATTCTCCGAACGTTCTTTAGAAGTCCTCTCATATTTATCCAAAAGCAGTAATGTTAGTAACGTGCAGTAACATTAGTAGAACATTTTAAAACATTAAAGATTTAAACAGTTTGAATAATGTTCTTATAACCAAGTAATAACGTTTAAAAACATAATACCAAACAACTGTTTTTATCACTCCTAGGACATTCAAAATAACATTTTGAACAAGTTTTTGTTACTTAATGGAAACATTAGGATAACGTTCTACAGTCTAAAGTTATTCGCTGGGTTGCTCCGTAAGCTAGTCAAAATGCTTACATTTGCCAGACGCTTTTATCCAAAGCGACCTACATCGCATTATACTATACATTGTTTCTGAGTATGTGCAATCCCTGGGATCGAACCCATGACCTTGGCATTGTTAACACGATGCTCTAACCACTGAGCTACAGGAAAGCTTTGTTAARTCAGCAGCACACCAGCATCTAAAACACAATGAATGCTGGTCTTTGCTGCAGAGTTTCACAACATGTGGAATTACGCGATGTCAGTTTAAGAATTTTAAATTGAATAAATTATTTTTCCTGCTTTCACAGTGGGGGTCCTCTGTGTACTTGTGCTACAAAAAATCTTTGGCCAAAACCAACACCCTCGCATTCAAAGCAGGTATTGTATCTGTTTCCTGAGTTGTGCTTCTAGTTTGTTTTGTTGTGCAGTACGCAAGGAGTAGCTGGAGAGAACAGTAACCATTATTGAGACGCCCTGCAGAGAAAAGCTCTTTGTTGCAGTCGGATGAGATTGTGGATGAGTGAAATCTGATACTCCTGTGTAGCAAAAACAATATGATGTCATAGTTAAGCAGATGATGGATGCTCTCCTTGAATACTTGCTGTATGCAGACATTTGTCTGGGATTAGCTTGTCATATGGAGGGCTCGGTTAAGTCATTAATTACGGAGCAAGTTACAGTGATCAGTATTAATTGCTGTCTTTTACAGACCTCTGCAGAGCAGTTGGGGTTTGTAATGATGTGTGTGCCCCGGTATTCACTACTTTATGGGGACAAAATGTCCCCACATATATAGTAATAGCAGTAAATTTTGACCTTATGGGGACATTTTTAAGGTCCCCATAGGGAAACAAGCTTATAAATCATACATAATGATCAATTCTAAAATATAAAATCTAAATCTAAAATAGCAGAAAGTTTTCTGTGAGGGTTAGTGTAGGGGGGTAGAATATACAGTTTGTAAAGTATAAAAATACATCTGTAGAATGTCCCAGTAAAACATGAAAACTCAACGTGTGTGTGTATGTGTTTGCAGGTCTGTTATCCAGATACCCAGAAGAGGATTACGAATCCTTTCCTTTGCCTGAATCTGTTCCCCTGTTTTGTCTACCAATGGGAGCCTCCATCGAGTGCTGGCCCTCTCATACCAAATATTCTCTGCCCGTCTTTTCGACGTTTGTTCTCACCGGCGCCTCAGGAGAGAAGGTACAGACACGCCCGAGCACACACATCCACGCGCTCCGTCTTCCGAGGGTTCGCTGCTCACTGCGGCACAGTCTCTAAGAGCATTCTTTAGTAAAATTAGAGCGCAGAGGGCGAGTTTTCTTGTCTGCTTTGGAAATGTGCGATGAATTTAAAGCAGCAGCGGGAAACTGGTGCATGCGGAAAATCACGAAACACTAGCGAATAATGTGCCTCAATAGGAAAACATTGAGAATTACACGAACGCGTGTAAATGACCTGTTTAATATTGTATAGATGGAGCTCCGCTGAGGTCACCTCAGGTACTGAATGTCAAGCGCGTTACATTAGCGCTCCACTCGCTCTGCGCACAATTGAACAAGCCTCCAGGCTATTTACAATGCAGCAGTCTATCATTTATTTATTTAGGTACGCGACTTCAAAGGAAACCTCGCCGAGATGGTTTTGATTTGAGCTGCTCTAACAGGCGGTAAAATATAAATCTGCCGTATCTCTTTCTCTCCCACTGGACCGATCTGAGAAAATCACTTTAGAACCAGAATATAGATGGTGATGCGGTTTAAAGACATGGTAGGCAGTGTTTTCCCGAAATATTAGGTTATGCTGGTTAAAGCCTGTTCACATCCTGATAACAACCACTAAGTGGTCTTAATATATTCATATATCTTTTTGAGAAGGCATTGGACCATAAAATGTTCGTCCAATCATTTAATTCGGTCCGAATGCAATGATAGGATGTTGTTCTCGCCTGTCACTATATGTATTTATTTACCTCCATGGACTATTGGAGGAGGTGTGGCTTTAGCGATTGCTCTAAACGGAGGGCAGGGTCTTAACCATTCAAAGCTAGGTTGCTGTTGCGAGCCTCACCAAAAATGCCTACCGTACCTTTAAGTAGACTAAAATAGTTGCTCAAATATTAACCCGTTGCATTTCCTGCAGGCGGTTCATGAGTGTATTTTGTGCTGACAGGTTTATGGCGCTGCCATCCAGTTCTACGAGCCCTACCAGAAGGAACATTTGACCGACAAGCAGAGGTCTCAGCTGGGCCTTCTGGGTAACGGGCTCAGGCCTGATGGATCTGTGACGGTCCACACCAACAAAAGCATCTGCCTGCTTTCTCACTGGCCCTTTTTCGATGCTTTCTGTAACTTCCTCACCTTCCTCTACCGATACTCCATCTCGGGTCCACACACTCTGCCCATTGAGAAGTGAGTGCTGGGTTGGGTGTACATGAATTTTGGGGACCTCAAGTAGCTGGAATTAAATCAGATAATCAGAATTAAATAAATCAAATTAAATTAGAATTAAAGTCAAGTAGCTAAAATGTTATAACTTTTTAGTACTTGATTATGTTAATATCAAGTTAATAATGTTAATTATGTTAATAACAAAATATGTGCGTTTTTATTACTATTATTCTGGGTATAATATGTGGTTACACTTAGTATATGTACACAGAATACTGGCATTGCATTATTTCTTATACAGTTAGTAGTTTGTGCCACATTCAATTGATTTGCACACACATCAGACCTGCTTGCTTTGATGTTGCTATGACAATCAACACGCATCTTGTTTTCTGTCTCTTTTGTGCGAGAATCAAAAGTCAGTTATGAGCGTGTGATGCTTTCTGTCAATGTGATTTCCTACATAAATACATTTATTCCATCTCTGTCCTTTAAAAAACACAGTTTACAGTTTATTAGTTTTGTGTATGTGTGTGTTTGTGCTTTAATTGGTTTTCTTTTCTTTCTTTAGGCATATTTCTCATTTTATGCACAAGGTTCCTTTCCCTTCCCCTCAAAGACCGCGTATTCTGGTGCAGGTGAGTGTTCTGCATGCTTTGTGTGGATTAATGTACCCCTGAAATTGTAAATATAGATGGCATCATGTGGCCAAACATGTGCCAGCCCTGGTCCTCATCTGTGTGTGTGTGTGTGTGTTTCACAGCTGTCCCCACATGATAGCCTGATGCTGAGCCAACCCGTATCCTCTCCTCTTCCTCTGAGGTAAGTCAGACGCAAACCAGCTAACAGGGAATGTTCTCAGAACGTTGGCTAATGTTCTCGAAAACGTTCTCTCACAGTCACAAAAACAGTTTTGCAGGAACATTAGAAGAACGTTTTGTGTTATAAATCATAAATTCCAATGATGTTATTCTGAGTGGTGAAATGTTTTGAAAACATTACAGAATTAAAAAAGTAACGTTTAATCAAGCAATAACACAACAGACAGTCTAAAAATACAGACATTTTAAACGTTCTTAGAACAGTTTTAATGTTTTTGTTACCAAATGAAACATTAGGGAAAAGGTTCCTACAGCCTAAAACGGTTAGCTGGGAAGATGCGTCAATCACCTCAGGTGAACGCTAGCGAAAGCCTGAGGGGTGTCAGTGATACCTCATCTGATCCAGTGTCATAGCTTTAAAAGAGTTTAAGGTTTACTGAGTCATTTTTCAAGTAACCTGATTGAGGCTGATGTGTTTATTTGTCTGTGTGTGGCTATTTTCTCCGGCTGCAGTGGTGGACGTCTCTCAACGCTGCTCTTGAATCTCGGCCCCAAGAATGCAGCAACACTGCTTGTGTTGGCTGTCACTGAACACAAGATACTGGTGCATTCCCTGCGACCGGCTGTTCTCACCAGCGTTACTGAGGCCCTGGTGTCGGTGAGTGGACGAAAATGGTGTCGCATCCTCTCTATGCCGTTCTCAATTCTACTGGGAATCTTTTACCTGTATTAAATGTTTAGAACAATATAGAAAATGAGGCTCCTGTTGGGCTTTCTTTTCAGTTATGACTAGCTGACTAAACATTATCTTGACTTAATGCACGGCTGCTTGCTAAACGAATGAATAAATGCAATGAAATATTGATTTGAGTTTAAATTATCTTACGGGAGAAGAAAGGGACCTTGAGGTGATGCGAGAATTAAAACATGAGCATGGGATAGGAGCTTGGTTGCCAAGCAACAGTCTCATATATACAATGTAGTGGTACAAAAATATTTGACGGCAAGATAGCGTGAGGGCCACATAATGGATTTTTATTGCTCTCTCATTGGCTAAACTGTCATCACTGCAATATTTTTAAAAATATTTTGTCCTTTGCTGTGCCCACAGATGATATTTCCCTTCCACTGGCCATGTCCATACATTCCTCTGTGTCCGTTGGCTCTGGCAGGCGTGCTCAGCGCTCCATGTCCGTTCATCGTAGGCGTGGACTCCCGATACTTTGACCTCTTTGAGCCACCGACAGACATAAGCTGTGTGGATCTGGACACCAACACTATAACCCAGTAAGTTTTGACCCCCTTTTGACCTCTGCATAGTTCTGGGATCCCACAAGAGTCCCTCGCGACCCATGACCCACTGAAGGTTTACCTCTCAGTTCACAAATAAATGCTATTTGCAAAAATGAAATTGATGTTTTGCACTACATGAACCGAAAATTGTTTTCGGTGCAAGATGTTCTCCAGTGGAAATGTTAAGAAAGAGCTGGAACCATTCAAGTGAAATTCAGAGAAACAATGATTGTATCTGGAAGCAGATGGTTCAGAGATCAGCGTGGAGATACACGACCATTGAGGACCGTTGTTGTGAATATGGGACACCCAGAACTCCCATGTGTTCAACACATGCTGCTGTTTTGTTTATCTCTCGGTGCCCTGCTAACAATTTTAGGCTGTAAGAACGTTTCCATTAAGTAACAGAAACATTACAATTGTTATTTTCTAGGAACATTCAAAAGTCTGTTTTTAGACACTCTAGTAACTTTTTTAAAATGTTCCACTAACAACTTCAGAATAATGTTTTTGATATATATGATATATAATGTAAAAATGTTCTATTAGCGTTACTGCAAGAATGTTTTTCATAACTTTAGGAGAACTTTTAGAGAACATTTGCCAATGTTCTGGAAACATTTCCTGTGAGCTGAGTGTGCATCTAAATATGTTCCCTGTGGTTGTAAAAGCTACTTTAAAACTAGCGCAGCTCTCAGTTCTGTTTTTCATGGTCTTTGGCCTGTTTCCTTATCTTCTGTGTTTACTCCTGCTCTCTCGCTCACTGTCTCTCTCTCTCTAATGATAAACATCTGTGGCCTGTTTCAGCAAAGACGAGCGCAGGGCCCTGACCTGGAAGATCCTGCCAAGAAAAGCCTGTAAACATCTGATCAACACCCTGAGTAATCTCCACCAGCAGCTGGATGAGGGTTAGTGAGGGCGGGTCACTCAGAGAAATGATTTCACTTGTTTTCTGTTAGCAGAGTTCCAAGATTCACTGCACAAGAAATATCACCCCAAGTGATCTCGTGCTGTCCGTTTTGAACTCGCGCAGTATCATTTTTATTACCTAACAATGTTTTGTGAATGCTTGACCGGGTAAGAGTCAAGTTAAGTCATCCTTGAGATGTGACGAGATTTAAAGACCCAGCAATTTGCTGGATAGAGGCCTCAGCTAACACTTTTATGTAATAGGAACATTTCCCGAACGTTTTCTATTTGTAACAAAAATGTTATAGAACATTCAAAAGAACATTTTTG
>JAZGTJ010005961.1:0-26152 GCA_036877575.1 Botia almorhae | reverse complement strand
ACCCTTGGTTATTATTATATTTTTACCCAGGCTAATTTATTCAACAGCTGACAGTGTCTGATAACGATGGGTTATTATCAGACACTTATGTACTGTTGTGAGTAGTTAAGCTTTAAGTTAGTTGTGGTAAGGACAGTCTGACCTTTGCCCTTTCCAGCTGGACAGTGGCCTGCTGTTCTTTCTCCTGTCGGCCACCCTGCTCCTCATCCAGTGAGACATCTGAATCAGATGGTCTACTAGTGTACGAGTCAGCCGAACCCTGAACACAGATCGTAAATACCTGTTAATTCACTGCCACGTCCAGAAATTAAACTGAGACACGTGAATCAGCACATTCAGCGGTCTGATGATACCGACAATTCAATCAAACATAAATAATGACAGAATATCCACTACATCGCTTCAATGTCACATTGTCACGACACGAAACAGGTTAACAGCAAAAGTATGACAAAGATTTTAGGGTAAATATTCCTATAATCTAGTCAAAATCCATTCACATTCCAGAAAAGGAGAAAACACTTCCAGAAAAAGGTGCTAGACTCGTAATCCTAAAATATATTTTATTCCGAGATCATCTGCTCTGCGGGATTATTGTACAGTATGTGTATGATACACAGAAGATGTGTTTTATACCAAGTGAAGAGCGTGTGGGTGGATTAGCTCGTACTCTATTCATGTTTATACAGACAATACTGACACCCGTCTGTGTTAAACAATATTTTTACTGTTTTATCTACATTAGATTAGCCTGTAGCACATCGAGAAGAAGCTGATCATTTAAAAGCCGGACAGCACAAGGAACCTGAAATAGATACAGCAGCAATATAGTGAAATGACACATTAACTGAGGGAATGTAATAAGCATGAATAACTTTATTGGTCGTTATGCAGGAAGATGGAAAGATAAACGACCATTTAATTTCATCTCATCACTCTCTGTTTTTGCCATAAAAACAGACAGTTTTAATAACAGAAGAGTACTGTAAATATCATAATGCAAATCTATAAAACGGTCAATTATACAAGCAGAGATTGGGGTGGAACAGCGTAACAGGATCGAAATTCCATCTTGGCTGTTGTAGCATTACAATACATTTACATACAATGATTATTGTATTAGATATGATACAACATAATAAATAAAAAGGAAGTATTTTATATTACAGCAAACAAACATCAAATGTTTAACACAGTTGTCATGAAAAATACACAATGTGCCTGATGCAGTTTGACTGGTGATGCCGATGGCTTTCTTCCTCTCTCTCACTCTCTCTCTCTCTCTCTCTATGTCTGATGTCATTACTATCACAAGAACTACAAATTAAACTCAGGCCGAGTAGTGAGAGCTTGTTTCAGCACAGAAACAGCATCAAGAAGAAGAATCTTGAGTCTATTCCTGATTCTGTTCCTGAAGAATCTTGAGTCTATTCCAGAAATTGTGTTTGGCTGTTTAAACTACATAAAATTAAATGGATCTGATTTTTACTGTCTCTCTGAAGAAAGTCTTGAAAATAAGCTTTGCTGCTTCAGCACACATACCATGTCAATGTTATGGCCTAAGATCACGGACCTCCGTGCTCAGGAAAGTCATGTGACCAGGATTACATAAGGTGATGTTCACTGAAGCGAATGAAGTGACAGACCCACATCTGCTGCATGATGACATCACAGCCAGTGTGATTGACAGGAACATTGCTTTAACTCCTGTTGTCATGTTCACTTTCGTATATTAGTCCATATAATAATTCAACTGCTCATATAACAGTGCCCATCTCAGCTAACAGGGAACATTCCTACAACGTTCGCCAACGTTCTTTAAAAGTTGGTTTTCTCAAAGTTATCAGAAAATTATTGCATTGGTAACATTGGTAGAATGTCTTTTAACATTATAAATCATATCAAATTATATACATCAAAATCCACAATCCTTAAATTGGATTGTTTTTATTACAGAATTTAAAAATGTTTGAATAACGTTTATATAACCAAGCAATGACGTCAATACAACGTCCAAAAAACTGGACGTTTGGGTGTTCATAGAACATTCCAAAAAACATTTTTAACAGTTTTGTTACGTAATGGAAACAATCGGGAAACGTTCCTACAACCTAAAATTGATAGCAGGGACAGCGTACGTAAATGTAACAACAAAAGTCTTAGTCAGTTGTTTTTAAATTCAGGTGAGCTTGCAGGATTTGACAGAGCTACAAATAATCTTTGAAAACTGGCTTGCAAGCCGTGCAAGCGTTTACAGAATTTGTTGTCAAGCAATCGCTCCACTTTGGAACACATTACGCTCCGCGGCCAGCTGGTTTGTTTCCTCTGTGCTGCAGACTCAGCGATACTGATGGTTGGATGGAGAGAGATGGCAAGGGTGAGGGACGTTCAAATTTTCCCAACAGATGACAGCACAGTTCCTCTTAAAGACTGCCAGCACGGTTCAGCCACAGCAACTTAAAAATCCACGCGATGATTTTATTTTCATTTTTCAGTTATTGTTTTGTAAAATATTTGAAAAATTGTTCACTCAAGCACTCGGTTTAGAACGAATGCCCACAGAAATGATTTCTGCGCCTTGTCTATTATACAAGATGTTTTTTTAAATGGTCCATCTGATGTTTATTTATTTCCCATAATGCAATCTGGAAGCCCAACTGCAGGAGCCATGAATGGTGTCTGAAAAACATTCTGCATCCAAATAAAATTGCTTTAAGCAGAAAACAGTTCCAACGTGCTGCATGAAATACTGATTGCAGAGGTGCTCAGATGGATCGGCTGCTATTTTATTTACAGTTTATGAGCTCATTTTTAAAGGAAATCCACAGAAGTCATTTCACCATGAACTGCTGGGAGTATGTCATCTTCTTGGTATGTCAAAGTATAATTTAATTAGCTGAAAGATTTCATTAACGCTTAAGAATGGGGATTTGTGAAACTTTGAGAAAATCAGCCATTTTAAATCGGTGATAATCTGTTAATCTGTGTTCAGTGACTGCATAAATTACTGAAGAATATACTGTTTTATTATGGTCATATCATACAAATGGCTTTATGATGAGGCACCTTTAAAATACAATTGCTATACGTTGATTATTCAATGAACTATATGTTGTAGCCTGTTGAAAAGATGCATATTGGGCGTCATGGCAACAACAAAGCAGTACTTCCTTTAACTTTTCCTCCAGCGAAGCCTGAAACCTAAACTTCTGGAAATGCAAATGTAGTTCACGATGTTAAAGTTAGTTTTGAAGTGATTATAATATTACTCAACAGTTATGTAAATGCTCGCTAAACACACACGAAGAAATAACAGCAAACCACAAGCAGCATTCATGAGTGTGTACAGCATTATCTAACCATGTCAAGTGTGTGGGCCTGGCTTTGTCAAGACACGCTCTGCTTATCTTCAGGGACTGTACTCAGTGGTCACATTTTTATGTGATGCCAGCAGGTCTGAGAGCATCTGGGGCCCTCGGGGGCCACTGCACTTGTGGATTCCTTCCTGCTTTTCTTTGAAAACAAACGCAGATAAACCGGTCAGTGAGAAAGCATCTCCCAGTTGCACAGCCAGTGCAGCCGGTAATTACAGATAAATCTCTCAACAACACAGCATGAGGTCACTACCATGTAAGGCCAAATCTGATGAAAGCAAATACTTCACCATAAAAAGAGATGACAGACAAAGTTTTGTGTCACATAGCAAAGTCCTGAAAAGTACTTTTTATATCTGATGAGTTATTAGCTAAATTAACCATTAAATTAACCAGTGGTTCCTGATTGGTCGGTTACAAAGCAAAAACACATCACGGGTCTGTTTTAAACCGCAGGGAATAAACAATGCTATGTGCAAATAAAACACAACTAACCAAATAACAATGTACAGATATGATAGAGAGGTTTATCAACATTTATAAAACAGGAGAGTACTGACGCTTGCCGTGTCTTTTGTTGTTGACATTAACAAAATTCAACAGTATGTCGCCACATATTCATCAGCCACTTGGTGGAAACTAACCAAATAAACTAGCTGCCAGTAGTCTGTAGGGAAGACAGGCGCTTTCCTGTTTGTACCAATTTTTATAAATTCAGCTAAGTTACCTATTCATCCATCATCTACTGTGTAAGATGCAAGTTGTTGTTAATTATTAACCGAAAACAGTTTTATTGTATTGCAGCTTTAAATAACCACAATACATTCCAAATATAACAGAGACAATATTTTGGAAGCACAGTTATCCCCAGTCCTATAAATACAAGAAACAGGATATTTCAAAAAGCGACTAATGTTTGAACCCTCAATTACCTTTAATATTCATAAGCTGTTAGGGAAGGGAAAAGAAAGAGAGGCAGACACAATTAGACTACTAAAGCTATATTAAGATCCTCAGAGGCAACCAGATCTGAGCTACCTTGATATTATTTCATTTTCATGACAATTACCATGATATGTCTGCACCATATAATTTCAGAGAAATACTGGCTGCAGGGTATTACATTGCCAGGCACATAAAACATGCAGAGCTATGAACAGATCATTTGTGCATACTTGTTCAAGCAGACAGACAGACAGACATAGATACAGACAGACAGACAGACAGACAGACAGACAGACAGATAGATAGATAGATAGATAGGCTTTCATTATTCACAAATTATTGATTCACAAAACGTATAAATTAAATCACGTTTCGCTGACACAACAATTGAATTCCAATCTGACTGCTTACACTGAAGTCACATTCAAACCAATCTGAATACAAATAAAAAAACACATTCAGCTGTGATGTAAATGTACCTAAAACCACAAACAAAATCATGTATTTTACACAATTATATATGTGGTGTCATTAAGATGTATAAATCAAGGCTTGTAAAGAAAAACAAGGGCTAATGTCCATCTAACTGAAATGTCATAGTCAGTGTTTTCTGCTGCTTTTGGAGGTTTTCCCCTAAATAACTGCTGCTCTGCTCATTGTACATGACACCAAAGCATACGCCTACTATTGTAAAAGTGCAACAGAACAGTGTTTAAATAGAAAGCTCAACAATCTCGAAAATCACTTTTAAACCAATTCAAAGTTCCTACATTATCAAATAAAATCAATAATCAATAAATAAAGCTGCAAAACAAAACTTTGGCCCCTGCCCAGTCTTTAACATTATATCCTTGGGCCTTGTTTTATGTCTGATCTAATAATACTAATTAAATGAGCCTGTTCATTATAAGAGGAAATTAAAAGTGGCCACACTGAGCAAGTGTGTCTTTTAAGAACTGCGGAGACCACACAAAACTAAACATATTATTTAAACAATATAAAACTATAGCAGAATTATTACAGTTTTGTTTTTAGTTTTGTTGTCGTTTTATTAACATCGAATGAGCTTTTATATTTTTAGTTTCTATTTTAATTCTAGTTAAATTTTTTGCTTAAATTGTGCTTTTTTGTGCTGTCATTTTATTGATGAATGATGATCAGTTATTGGTGAATTCATCTTTATGCAGTTACAGTTTAGTATTTAATTTTATCTAATAATTTTAGTGCCTCAGCTTAAACTTATTTCAGTTCATTGCTGAGGCAACATTTCTGGTTTTCATTTAGCTTTAGCATTTAGTTTTTAAAATAACATTTATGCTTATACTTTAATTAGATTTCAGTTAACAGACATGTTTAAATAGTTTTAGTTTTAGTAAACTATAATAATCTTGCCATATATCATATAAAAAACCCTTTATAACAACAGCGTGTGTAAGCTAAGCTGAGCTAGACGAGTGAGCAGTGTGAGTTACTAGCAGCTTCTAAATGATACAGAATAAGAAGCCAGTGCAGCTGAATGATGCCTCTTCTACGAGGCTTCAGAGAAACAGAGCATGGTGTGGAGAAACAGTGAAGGTGATGTTCATATAGCCATGCATACGTTCACACACCCACCCACACGGTTCCACTCCCCTCCCCCAAAACACTCAGTGGGACACGGCTCCAATCTGCAAGCTGATTCCTCCAGCCATCTCCAGTGTGTTTGTGTGCGCATGCATTCAGAAGAAAACACAGAAAACACCATGAAGCTCGCTTGAGACACACAGACCCCACTCACCGCCTCCGAGTCTTCAAATCCATGCAGGTACAAATTGTCGTACATGGAGCTTTGATATTCCCAAAGGATCTCCTTAACGATCGAATGCAAATTTGGGATAAGGAAGCTCCGGCGAGAGTGTATCTCACAGGGCTGTCTCACAATCCCCTTGCCCACAGAAAGACCACCGTAGCAGGGATGCCAAGCCGACAGCGGTCACCCCCTCTCTCCAAAAGCCAGCGTATTTGTATTCAAGAGAAAGGAGCGTGATCAATCACAACATCAAGAAGTGGGGCTCTCCCCAGAGGCTGTAGAAAACTGGCATTTCATCAGCTTCTACAAACAGAGCAAGAGAGCAGAGCCTTCCTCAATCAAAGGCTGATGACAAAGCAGCGAGGCTGCCCTCTGATTGGCTGAGGGGAGCTCCAGTCAGAGAGGACAAGTGCTCTCCTCTGTTGACTGTTAGAGGAGGTGGAGTAGGGGTCCGCAGGGTGCTGACAGCTCCCTGACCACTGTGTTTCCTGCTAGTTTTCCTCACCATTTCTATTTTTGTTCACCTCCCCCCTCCCCATCTAACTGTATTGCAGGTTACACACATTTGTGGGTAAGTTCATATGTATGTAAGTGAATATGTATATCAGTTAAAAACCCATCTTAGTGTCTGTTGGAAATGTGCGTGCAAATTCCCAGTTATGATCAGACAAATCCGATTATTTATTCATGTTCCAGTTGTGTCGCTTATTCTGGCACACACGTGATTCTGTAAATCATTTAATATGCTACTTTAAAGCACGTTTATTAAATTCACTCATTGCTCATAAAAAACATATCTCGTCAATGAGACTGATGTATTAACAAATGTGCAATTTTCTTCAACTGCATGTTTTATTCATTCATATTTCCCTTGATATTATTCCAGCATGTGAAATAATAAGACAGAACCAATCAGCTCTTTTCATGTAATTACATGAAAAGGAACCGACGTGTTGCTGTTAATTAATTGCGAGTCTCTGGAGTATAAAATGCTGGCACACATCGCCCCCTGCAGTTCACAACGCATAACTGCAACATGCAGTTTCAACTGGATACGGCAAGGAGCATATGCAAATGTAAACATTTGTCTGTTATTATGTTAAATAATCATACTGAAAAAATGAATAATTATACTTAATGATATGTAATCTACATCCATGCAAAAAAATCTCTTTGTTGTAAGAGTAATCTTGCCATTTATTTTTAATCCCACTGCTAATTAGCAAAAACAAACATCTAAAATCAGACATCAACATCTGATCATCACATAATTCGTGCCCGTTGCACCTGAGCTTTTGTGGCCTATGGTCAATAAACACAGTGGGGAAGCAACAAAATAAATGAATTACTAAACAGTTTAGACATGTGACCTATACCGGAGAGATTAATAATTTATACAAGCTGCCAACGATCAGGAATTTAAAATGTTATGACAGAAAATCATTTAACAAAAACAACCACTTCGTATGGACACGGTTTTAAATCATTTGCCAGGCTCTCTGTCACAAAATGAGATATGATGAGATATCACAATGAGATATTTTCAGTTGCAAATTCACAATCATTTCTGGTAAAGTCTGTATATATGTGATTATTATGTGCAGTCTTGACTTTAACCTTGATCTCAGCGGGTTGTAAACACTGCTGGGTGTCCTCACAGCAGAGCTTTAAGACACATACAGGCTGTTAAGACACATATAAATGTTATATATAAAGATATATATATATATATCTGAGGGGATATATATATAGGGGATAGATATTGTACTGCATCAGTGAATGTCCTCACAAAGATAGCTGTACAAACGTGTGTGTGCGTGTCCTGAAGGAAGGGTCTTGGCTGTGGAACCTCTATAGCACTATGGTTATAAACAGAATGTTCCAAGAGTGAAAATTCCCAAAGGTTCTGTGGGGAACCCAGATTTCAAATTCAGTCAGAGAATGCGACGTATGGGCTACGTACAAAAAGTCTCTGTCACACTAATGAACTAAAAACAATCACCAATTTATTCCATAAATATTAGCATGGTCCTGATACTATGACACAATAGTCTGAATAAACAGCCTGTGATTTTGAACATAAACACAGAACAGTCTCTCCTCAGCACATACATATGGAAAGTAATTGGTCTTTTGTACAAGCATTTCACACAATGACATAAAGACATGGATAAAGCTGTTCTCTATAGCTGCTCATTTGTTCACTTATGTATTTGTTTACTTACATATGTATGTAAAAAGGCTGTCCGTCTTCAATACATGATTATTGTGGCCAAAAGAACCAATTTAACGATAACAATATTATCACGCTATCTTCTTTTTTTCTTTTAAATAACCAAATAAATTATGCTATCAGTCTAATTCATCTTTAATTTTGTTGATTTTGTATATTTACTTTCTGGCGAATGAATCACGTTTAGAAATTAGCATTGACACCTGCTGTGTTGATGTGTCAACCAGACCAGGTGCACAATCACAGTCACTGGTGCACAATCACAGTCACTGGTGCACAATCAGTCACTGGTGCACAATCACAGTCACTGGTGCACAATCACAGTCACTGGTGCACAATCACAGTTACTGGTGCACAATCACAGTCACTGGTGCACAATCACAGTCACTGGTGCACAATTGTTGTGATGCTGGTGTATTGTGACACCCCTAATATGTAGCTTGATTACTTATTAGGTGTAAACCTTTCTAAATGATGATTTAACACACAATGCTACATGTCAGCAACACAGCTGCTCTGTGGAGAACAACATACAGTTTTTCAGACCATACTGTATGAGCAGAGGAGGACTCAAACAGCTACCAATGTCACATTGAGGTTTTCACTTTCTTTATTGCAAGACACTCTTTAATGGTATTTTAAATCTCATGTGCTAAGGGACTTAACGCTTATGAAGTCAAAATCCATTTTTGAGACGCAGTGAACGATCCATGCCATCTCTATTCCGCTAAATGTTGAACAAGTACAGTTAGAAAGAAAGCCACGCTGTGTGTTAATTCATATTCATCTGATGACAGCGAGGATTCATCTGTTGCCTGGAAACCAAATGACCCCTTCAAAAGCCAGGCAGTGGCATAATTCTTTGAAAATCACATTGCATTAAATATATATATTGAGATCTGTACATGATGTACACGTCTGAAGGAACAGCTCAGTACGGGCCTACGATTTGGCATTGAAGATGCTAAAATCCAACATGTTGCTTGCACAACAAATAACCTCTGATTCATCAAACTGTATGAGCAGTTTTCACTCAAACACAGTGACTCAGATTAGCAGTAAGTAAAAAATCTGTCAAGTGGAGACATGCTGTTATTGTTGGCAAAATACTGAAGGTTGTCAGAACTGTTAGAAATTTAAAAAGTACGAAGTTGTCGACGTCTGTAATAAGTATTTGATAACTATTTACGTTACATTTTTGCAGTCAAGCTGTACATTTTGAAGTGTGTCTATCTTGGTCACACGAGAAGAGAATTTTATATTGTTCAAAACGTACTAGTAAACAATTCACAAGCAAAACATATAAAGTGTGAGAGCAGTTCAGACAGGGACGTCTAATAAAAAACATCTAACAGTTAAAAGCAAGCGTGTATATAAATCTACAGTATGTGCTCTCTCACCTGGCGGAGGATGAAGCTGGTTGATGTCGTACTGCCGTCGGATCTTTTGAGGCGGCTTCGGCGCGAGTAGGTGCCTCGGTTCACCTGCGGCAAGAAAACAAGCTATTAATGGACTTCTCCGGCCTCGGTGAAACACGGGCACCTTCATACACACACATTCACTCTCGGGGGAGTTTCTTTACAACAGACTCAAACGCATCTGAAGTTCTTATACTGTCGGTTCTTCAGCCATCCAGGTGCGCTTGCGTTCAAACCTACTGCTAAATACCGCAGAACGTAAAAGCTGTGACCTATCCAGGGTATGAAATGACAAAATGATTTGTGTATTTAGATAAATGTCAAACCACATCCACACACGGAGGGTAAACTAAGCGTCACGTACAGTAGATGTCAAGGCAATGTTGAGCGGACAAAACTGCCCTTCAGTCAAACTGCCCTCATCAGGGATATTTTGATGTCTAGCACGTTGAACGTGAGAATTTATTGTAGATTTCATGCTAAATCTAAAAACAAACAGGTTTACGAATATAACAGAGGCCTGCAGGGAAAGTATACAGTGAGCGGATGTTTACAGTAAAGTGTCGTTTATATGTAGTGAATGGATTGCGCCATCTGCTCTGTAAAATAGGATAAAAATCTGCTCCGTTACGAACTGGGTCAGGTCACGGATTCTTTACACGGGAATCAATGAGCACATGAATTATTCAGAAGCCTAATTAAGGACCAATAGATCAAACTGACACCCATCGATCTCCGGGATATTTGGGTTTTATTTTAATGATCCTTTTAGATGTAAGTTAAGCTATAATTCCACACAACGCTTTTAAGGGACAAAACAATACAAATTGTGTGTGGTGTGGCGTGATGTAGAGATAATGCAAAGAACGGCACAATGGGACAAAATGAGAACTACAATTCGACAGCGCCTTTCTGACTGGTATACCAAACTTACACAATGCGCACTAACAAAAACAGCGCCATGGGAATACAATGTATGTTTGGCCTTACAATGGAAATGCAATTGTATTCTTGTATGTGCATTATCTAATCTAATTTAATACCATGTAAATATAGAATATCCCCGTCTGTATGACCACAGTTCCTTAGTAAGTGCGTTAGAAAGACAACATACGCATCTATCATAAGTTTACAAGTAAATGTCACAGAAACACTCAAATATTCAATGCATGCAAGATCAACTGAGAAAATGTATTATTAGTGGAAAACAAACACAATACAACACAACCGTTATCAGTGTTTGGTCCAGTATCGGATCTGCAGCCGCATCGTCACCTTCGCTCGCATCTTTACCTGGAAAATCGGCTTCTGGACACCGTCGCCTATCCCGTGTCGGATGTAGATGTGCCGGGACATTTCCGCAAGTTCATCAGTCCAGGGTGGTGGTTGCCTTTCGGTCCCGATCCACTGGGTCGGCGGAGGATACTGAACTGTTTGCTCCAGTTTCGCTGTGGTGTCCGCGGTCCGAGTACGAGGGTTGCGTGCGCTCTGTGAGCCGCGCTAATGCAGTATGTGCAGCTGTAGCGCGCGGATGCAGTGGCGAGCGGTCACCGCTACAGTGCTCAGCACAGCATCACGAGCAGCTGACGAGGGTCATTAGCTATTACACAACCACACTGTCCACGTTACATGTATCGCACACCAGTTAAATCCACTAACACAGTAATGGAGATAAAAATGGAGAGGAACAGCATTCTCTAATGTACATAAATGCGTTTTATAGCAATTATTAATATTTGTTATTGTAAGTTAATACAAATGCAATTGTTTATTGCTCGTTCGTGTTGGTTCATTGTGCATTAACTAATGTTAACAGATTCAACTGTTGATTTAAAAAATGTAAGCTATAGTAATTACTAAAATAAATGAACATTAACTAAGATGAACAAATGCCACAGCCGTTTTGTTAATTGTTGGTTCATGTTAACTAATGTAGTTATAATGTTAACGAGTAGAACCTTATTGTAAGGTGTTACCATAACAAGTAAATGTGACAAAGGCAAAAATATGGTTTATAAAATCCTTTGGCTAGTATTTGGATGTTTGGTGGTTCTTTATGTATTTAAATAAACAAGAATGTAAAGTGTGACTGATATTAATAACGGCAACTATACGTTATACGTCATACATAAGAGATAACGTGCATAAATTATAACAACAGCGTCTTTTCCATAAAGAGCTGGTGAGGAAATCTGTTAAAGAATCTGTATTGTTACAAGTGACTAATGTCTGTTGATTCCAAGCACCAATCATACAATTTCAAGATCAGCTTTCTTAACATTCTGAATCTCTAAAACAAATGAGAACAATCTGTTTGTGAGGCTGCCGTTTCTGAGAGATCCATCTCTACACATGCTGCACAGTTTTAACACACAGTAGTAACTGAAACATCTCATTTTTATTTTTTTGAAGACTATAAGAGTTCACCGTGTTACAAAAGGATTTGAAAAATAAGCAGGCAGGATACAAAGAAATCTTGATGTTACAAAACATTGAGTCGGCGAGTACAATACAGATTTAAGTCTCTTAAAACAAACAGGTGTACAAATATACAGCAGCGTCTGAAAGAAAGTCTTGAGTTGGTTTCTACTTGTATTGTGTCTCTTGAAAGAACAAGGCCTCTGGTGGCAAGTACATGTTTATAAAGTTAAGGTGCAGTACAGACAAAGCCATATAATTAACATCTAATGTACAATATCTTCTATCAGTCAGTTTAGGAAAATATTAAAGACAAATTACATCTACATAACCCCATAATCCCACCAGATTTTCTCTATATTGGCATAAAGTATAAGATTTTTCCCAATGCCATGGAGTGATAAGGTTTTCTCGCATACCTAAGAAGCAAAAAGCAGCATCTATTTTGTAATTTCTGTAAAATTCTGTATTGTATGCAACTTTACACTCTTTAAATTAAGTCAAAGCAACAACAAACACCCACAACGCAAACACAAGCGGTACTTGCATATTATAAATTATTATTATACAGTGGAACCTATGGATTAACCATAAAGGGATTGCATCTGTGACTATATTCAGTTCATGTTTATAAAACTTACACGCAAGTGTTGAGCTTGTAGCCCATGGCAACAGCTTTAAACAACGCTGCCCTGCTAATTCGGTCCCATAGTTCTGGAATGGATAACAGCAGCCGGGATCTAAATTCTGTTTGGAAGATTTTCTACAAACGCAGAGTCTTGGCACATGAATTCTATCCAGATTTGATGGTTTATGGAATTATAAATGAATTATAACTGTCCTCTCTCTAATGCATGACGGCGCTCATAAAAACAACATTCTCTCTTGAAAGGCAAGAAATCAAAGCTTTGTATGGAATAACAACAACAACATTGGATTGTAAAACTACCAATCATAAATCATTTTCTCTTTAAATAAGCAATGGTACATGTATATGCATTTATATCATCGTGATTTTAAAATGTATAATCATGAATAGGAGGAAAACGCTGTTGATTATCATGAGAGACAAAGATTGTGTTTGATGTTTGTGTGATGCTTTCCAAAAACTCTGACCTGCTCCTCAACTTCTTCATGGATTATTATTAAGAAGGAAGGAATATGAAGTGCTGTGAGGATCAAGACATTTTCAGCGAACGTCAAATCTCTGCATACCGTCTGACATCAAACTGGAGAGAGGAAAACACTCTCCACCGAACTTCACCGCTTGAAATTTGTTCTGGTAGTGACTGGTGAGCAGAACCTCCTGCTCGGCTTTACAGCAGGGGCTGCTGGTAGAATGCTGCTGGTTGCTGCTGAGGGGCGGGCTGGGCCGGGGCTGACATCGGATAAGAGGTTGGAGGCAAACCAGCATTAGCGTTCTGATAGGCAGACATGTCCATGGCCACACCCATCTGTGGCGTATATGGGGCGGGGCCTCCGGGAGTGTGGTTCATGTATGATGCATTCATGGGGCCACTGCAAGAACGAACCAAACCACAGTTATTCAAGGCTGCTTGATTACTTTGAACTTGAGTTTCATTCTCTTCTCTTGCAGCTTTTTCAAATATCAAAAAACAAGCACGCGCCGCAGATCGCACGGACTTAACGGAACAACAATTTCAATTTGGAAAACAGAAAACGAATTCAGTTCTATTCCAAAAGATCTGGTGTAAACACCCTGAAACTGGTTTTCTACCACCACAATTAGAATCGTCTTTATTAAAACTTGATATTAATTACAAATGGTAAATGTTTAAAGGCAGGGATTACCTGATGTAGGGGGGTTGTGCTGGTTGTCCGGCGGCTCCTGAACTGACGGAAGGAGGAAGAGAACAGAGCGGGCCAGCTTGGTCTGTACTGAGACCATAGCTCTGAGAAACACCAGAGGGCATGTAGGCTCCAGATGGCTGATAACCCTGACACAGAGCCGGGACGAAATAATTGAATGTTAGATCAACATGTAGGTACAAACTGTTCCTGTAGCTCAACAGGTAAAGCATGGCACTAGCTGTGGCGGAGTCACGGGTTCGATTCCCATGAAATGCATGGACAGTTTACTCTGTATAGGCTGCGAGTCTGTCGAATGCATAAATGTAAATATGCCAACCTGCATGGTGAGAGGAGCAGGGGCTCCTGGGTAAGTGCCCTGCGCAGGCTGCATTTTGGAGTAAGCGGTATAAATAGGAGCCTCATTCATTAACTGATTATACAGCTCCAGCGCTTCCAGCACCTTCACATTCAGCTCGGACCACTCAGAGTGCTTCCTGCAGGAGAGAGAGAGAGAGAGAGAGAGAGTGAGATGTTTGTCCTCTCAGTCAGTCAGTCTTTATGTTTATCACCTAAATTTCAACAAACTTGTCAATCTCCTGAAGCTTCTCATCAATCATTGGGTTCATCATTTCACAAGCACCTGGAGGAGAAATGCATAATAATTAGCAGATGATTAAAAGCATCAATTCTGGGTCAACCATCACAAGTAAAACTGTCTGTAGATTCAATGACCTTGTGTGCAATATCTCATAAATATATATATATACATTTATAAATATCACAAACATGCATATTGTAATATGCATATAGCAAACAAGACCCTAAGCTAATGAATGCTCTTCTGGTTACCTTCCAATGTCAGCAGCTCTTGGCTGTCGGGTGAGGGATCTGCAGGGTCTGTGTTCTGGAGCATGTACAGAGATCTGTCCATCTTCTCCTGCAGAGAGAACAAGAAACCACAAACCACATCCAACACCATGAGAAACATCAGCAGAGTTTTGTTTCACAGGAGTCTCTCATACACAGTCAACTAAAGAACCTCCAGCACTGACCTCATCTATATACACAGGCTCGGGTTCAGCTTTGACCTCAACGATGGGTTCCACAGGTGCTTCTGTCTTCTCCATGTACATCACTACAGGAGAGAGAATTCAGAAGATCTGCATGTGCAATTTCTAAAGAATAACTCTTGTGTTCTTGTAAGAGGAAATTGTGTGTTACCGGGCTCTGGTTCAGCATTCAAGTTGGTGGTGACAAAGTTTGATGGGAAAAGCCCAATTCCCCTGTGATTCTCTCCTTTCCACCAGTTTGGATCACTGTTAAATAACAGTATCATCTTAAAAGCAGTCGATGTACTTTAAAACACCTGCTTCACTGTTATTCTGACAGTCACACCACTCAACAGTCTCGAGTCCCAAAATCTACTGACATATTGTGTAACGTATAGTGCTCATTAAATTCATAAATACATAAATTAAAGCCGCAGTCCTTAAGTTTTGTCTCTTTATTGCCATCTCTGTTTAAAAAATAAAACTGCATATAATTGCAGGTTATGATCTTTTGTCAAACTGACATGCAAAATCTAACTCAACCACTTATGTACTTGCTGTTATGTACTTGCTTACAATACTTTGGCCATTAGCCTCCATGTTTTCTAAATATCGAAAATGTTCCTGACCAATCTGATCACAGGTGGGCACTTTACCCGTCATCTAGGATGATCACAAGCTCTCCGGCTTTAAACGTGAGCTCATTGTCCTCAGCCGCCTCAAAATCGTAGAGGGCGCGCACCTTCCGCGTCTCCTTCACGCTGTTGGTGTTGTAGGGAGGATCAGCTGTCAGGGTGAGGGGGCGTGTCTCTGCCTGCTGTTTCTGCTCCTGCAGGGAGAGCTCAATGGCTGCACAGAGGCCATGGGACACACACTCATTATCAACATATAGATATATGATATACATCAACATAGCGCCACAAAATAACTTTATGATGCTTCAGTGATGGTCAAAGGTCTTCCTCACCTTTGGCCAGTTCATCTTCATCAGCTGTTTTGCTGGTGGCAGATGTGCTGTTAGGCTTTGTGCTGGAGCTCTGTAAGCAACACAGATCAATGTAAACAAAAGACAAGCACCAATCAGAACTCCAAAAGAGAACTCAGCACCATCTAATTCATCTAATAATTAGCATGAAGTCACCTTAAAGGGACAGATCACCCAAAGGTGAAAACTTACTGACCCTCATGTTGTTCCAAACCCATAATTGTCCTTCTTTAAAGCAACACACAAGGAGATGCTGGGCAAAGGGATAGCTCACTCAAAAATTCACCTATCATTAGTCTTTTTCTCTATTGTGGCACACTAAAGAATACAT
Source organism: Botia almorhae (assembly GCA_036877575.1). Lineage (NCBI taxonomy): Eukaryota > Metazoa > Chordata > Actinopteri > Cypriniformes > Botiidae > Botia > Botia almorhae. Next base: position 9,798 of record JAZGTJ010005961.1, on the reverse strand, counting down.
TTTGAATATTTTTTGGTAATTCAATGGAAGTCAATTGGTGCTACTGTTGTTTGATTACCAACATACTTATGGACATATCTTTTGGATTGCCAGCCTTAGTCCCCATAAACTTTCAATATATGGAAACCGATTCAAAATTGGTCCTCATGTTTCACCAGTGTAAGCTAGTCTGGAAAGATACAAGGATACGTAAATGATGACAATTTATTTTTAAGTGAACTATCCCTTTCAAAAAGTGCCAATTATTTTTATTTCACTATGTGAACACAGATCTACAACGCCATCTGTAGGTGTACAAAAGTAAATGCCAGGAGAGAAACAGCAGTAAAACATTTACCAGTGGATACCGATGAGATACGGGCTTCACTTCCTTGATGTAGATAAATAGGTTTCTTAGATTGCAGCATATTTATATAGACCTTTGAGCAAAGTCTTCTGACCTATTTTATATAGCTGGGTAATGATGGCACGCATTAACACCTACAGAAGTTTATTTTCACTTTCCCTGTAGTCAAATATAAATGTTATATACAACATACACAACTGACATCATGGGGCCACGATGAAGCTGCTATGGCAAATATGTAACAGGAAATTTCATTCTAAACTCTTGGTCCTCATCTGGAGTTTACACACATTCCCCAGCCTTCCAAACACAGGCTCTTTATCCTAAATAACTAGTGCCAGCGGAGATGTCATGTGAGCAGCTGCACTCATTTCCAGTCACATGATTTATACATAACACAGTGGTGTCTCCAGATTATTATTACTATTAACTAGGGATGCAATTATGTTATACATTTAATACCCTTTGTACAACTTTAAGACACAAGTAATACGTTTAATCCATAATGCTGGTTTCCAACCAGAGGGCAGAGGCCGACTAAAGGGTCTCAACAAACATCCAAGGGACCTCAAGATGGCTTAAAATTATTTAAAATAAGACAATAACCAACAGTTGAATAAGCTAAAACTTTATGAGCTGAAATTTCTTTTGTTATTATATAATCTATACATTGTAGTGGGGTGGCCTTCAAATATTATTATGGACAATGGGGGATTTAAGTCAAAAAGGACAAAATGCGGTAACTTTTGACTGCGAATGTAGCGAGGCTCTCACCCCAGCCCTGTACCCATATCACGTGACATACAGAAACTTCAAAACAACATTGCAATGACCTACTTAACAAGAGGCACTGATATATCGGTCACAATTTGGTAGGGCACCCATCGCAGAAAATATAAGTAATGAATTATGCACATTTGATGTGTAAAATGTGGCTATGAATTTAAACCCACTCCAGTAACAGGGTCATTTATCTAGGTCGAGTAACACTGGTTGCCGCCTGCTTATCAGACTCTGTGATTAATGACCTATGACATCACTGCTCCTGCTCCAGGAGATACATGCATGCTGTGAGCTGATGGCAGGAATACCTGAGTGCTTGAACCAGGAAAGGTCATCCCCTCTTCTTTCAGAGACTTAATGGTGGCACCGATGAGGCTGAGTTGCGGGTCTTTCTGGAACTCTTCGGCCCACTCGACCATCAGGGCCTTCAGTTTCTCACTAACCTTTGGGTGAGCCTGAGGAAAAGAGGGTAAAAACACTTTTTATTACAAGCTGGGCTAGCCGTTTGACTATGTATGTAAATATGTTTACGTTTCCTTACCTTGTTTAACACACTCCGTACTTCACTGGCAAACTCTCGCGAGCAGATTTCTAGATGAAAGATTCTTCCACTGTTTGAGACGCAGGCACCAAGCAACTACATGGGGGAAATTGTAGCATCAAGGCAAATCAGCTCTATCATTTACATGACCAATTAATTTTTTAAGATTTCTTAAGATGATTTCTTAATCATCTTTTAAGTCATTTATGATTAACGAATGAAGACTTTTTAAAATGACTTCACAGTAAACGACTGTGATTTCACAGTAAATTCCTGTGATTTCACAATAAACGGCTATACAAGTTCAGTAAAATGATGTAATTTCACAGTATAAAAATAGGATTTCACAGTAAGATCAAAGACTTTTGCTGAACCAATCTGTTATGACCAATGTAAGGGAGTCTGTAATATTAGAAACAGATGTCATGGGCTGCACCACAAACCCAGTTTCAAAGATACTGCTAGTTTGCCTCATTAAATGACGCTACTGCTTCCTTAAATGGACCTGAAATTATGCCAATGTGCAGATAAAGGTGTTTTAATATCAATGGAAGGATCTAAAGTATGAATGCAATACTGGGTTCTTTTATATTACTAAAGTAGAGAAGAGAAGGTTAAGGGCTCACCGTTAATGCTTGCATAGAAACATGTGGGACCTTATGGTTGACTCGTTTCATGATTGACCGGAGACAATCCTTTGCACTAAAGCGTGGAGAAATGAACATAACAGTGCTTTAGAAAGAGTAACATTATAATAATAAAACATTAAACAGAGTCAAGTGAATTCTAACCATAACATTTAAAGAACACTATTACAATAAAAGAGAACATATGTTCTATAATACATATATGTAGCTTTTCAATTCGAGCTTGCAGGCTAATATTTAAACTGACAGCAGAATTTTGATGAACGCTCCTACACGTATAATATGGGCGGGGCAAACAGAGATCAAATTTCAGCTCACCCATTTGGAGTCGTTCCGACCCGGTCACAAATATCCATAATGAGGCCCCAGTCCTCTGTCGTGTTCGTTTCACTGGTAGCTTTCTCTGAAAATGCAAATGAGCATGCAAATGAGCCTCTCACTGTTTTACAGTGTCACGTCGAGCAGCGTAAAGTTCCCCCTGGATTGGCTTGGTCAAAAGTCCCTTGCCTCACCACAGAGGTCATAAACACTCACAAAAGAGTGAGTGAAACTCTTTGCTGATGGATTTAGAACTCTCTTGTAAATAAGTCTGAATATCAGGGTCATTTGTATTTCCAAAGGTTAAAAAAGTATTGCGATGTAAATGAGATGTTTACATGGAAGCCGTTAAACAGAATTATTTTGCATATACTCTCTAACTTGTCACAGAAGGCATGTCACCCATCACTCTCACAATCAGCTAGCCGGTTATTTGACCTCTCCCTTCAAGAACACAACAAGCTTAACTAGCATTGTAGTCTTGACGGCAACAAAGACAAACATACTATGACATCTTGTAAAATAAAGCTTTAAATAAAATTAACACTGTCCAAAATGCCTCATAAAGTTAAGTTCACAGACACTTAGCTCTCACTGGACAACGTTTATATTCATTCATTATATTAAACAGTTGTATTATAATAACACATGAATTTCTGACTTTTTCATACATTATTGATTAGTGAATAATTTGTTAATAGTAATTCGTTTTATTAAAAGTATTTTATTAATATTGCAAAAGCTGTTGTATAATAACTGTATGATTAAATTTAAGTAGATTTCTGTTTCAAAAATGAGCATAACTTTAAAAAAACATTTTTGCGATTTGGTTAATATTAGCACATTGTTCTAAATGTTGTTCTAAAAAATACATATACATTTATTTAGTAACTTGAAAACTATTTATTTTAATGACTTTATAAAACAGCAAACCACTTTAACACTTCACCTACTGAACCTTGATCAACAAATTGTCTTTAATAATAAAACGTTACTGGCAGAAGGCTCTGAAAATTACTGAAATAAACAGAGTCAAGGACATAAAGTCCAAACACAACAATGTTAGGATACTGTCTAGTACGTCGTAATTATGTTTTAACTCTTTAATATTTATATTATGAGGCGTAAGAAATTGTTAACTATTTATGACCAGTGAGAGAAGGAACCCCCCCCAAATATTTTCTGGATATGTATGTAGGCCTGTCAGTATCACGTCACTTCGATAAAAAAACAACACTGTCAAACTTACCCACATCCTGATCGAACGCGTTCTGGCCAAATAAAGGCATTTTTTAATCTCGTCCTATCTATTAATGCCGAAATTAAAGCGTGTTATTTACGTACACCGACGAATGATCGCTCTCACATCCATTAAATTTACGTTCACTTTCACCAGTTGCTCTTCCGTAAACGTAGGACTCCCACCAAGGTGCCTGTAAGAAACCGCATTATGTTTGTCAACACTGAAAAATGGTTTTACATTTTAAGACATGGTCAGAATTGTAACAGAAAAATAAAAACACACCGAAAGTGATTGGTTTATTATTGTTTGTTTATACAAGGTCTAGTTTTTAGTCAGGCATAAATGTTGGGTCCTCTTTAAAACCGAGTGTGAGAAGACGTCCCGCACTGACATCTGGTGGACGGATGAGATGTTTGCTAAATACAACCCAAAATCTTAAAGCATTAAAGCAAAGTATTATCACTGTCGTTAAATGATTAGTGTTATATTTATCATGTGTTCAGATAGTGTTGTATCAGCCTGAGGTTTAACAGAAAACAAATCGATTAGTCACCGTCCTCGGCAGGCGGCGCCACATGCATAAGCGCCTCCTATACATGTCAGCAAGGCCATACGCCTTTATTCACCACCAGGACCATTTGGGTGATCCAGTCTGTCTAATGATAGCTCAGCCATGTCGGCACCTGCCATGGGGACCAGCAAAACAGCGCACGGCGATTCCAGTAACAAGAAGAAAAAGGGACCCGGAACGCTGGCCACGGCTTACCTGGTCATTTACAACGTGGTTATGACAGCAGGGTATGATGAAAATCTAATGCGCTTCCGTGCTCTCTGCTCAAGCGTGTGACAGCAAGAACGAATACTTAGACGGAATCTCTGTAATTTCCCATTTGAGTTGGTCTTTATATGCTTTAAAACTCTTCGTTGCATTAAGATATTATTCTGCATGTCAACGCAATGTAATGCAATACAGCCAAAAGCCTATTAATGCATGCAAGCGGCGCTTATGTGTAATCTGTCGGGGAAACACGCCGCAGCCTCGCCAGGGTGAGCGTTTGTTACTGTAAGACACTATTACATTGTTCTTGTTTGAACAACCGTCTGTTGTAAAATGTCTGTTTAATGACATGCATTGAAGCACGAGTGAATGAGAGTTAAAATGCGTTCGGGATTGAAGTGCACCTTGCGCGCACCCTCGTAACTTAAAAGAAATGTTGCACAATATTAGTGTGCGATTCGCAAACGATTCGTTCTTCCTGACCGGTCCTTAGTGACTCGGTCAAACCGGTTCCCGGGAAAAATGTGGAAAAGGGAGAATCTGAAAGTGAACCTGGGATGGGTGACAACATTCAAAGCAATGCGTGTAACTTAAGCGAAATCATACGGATAGATACAGCAGGATTTGATCAAACTTAAGCAACTGGTTACTTCATTGGTTAAATTAAACCTGACTTCCTGTTGCTCTGTTGCAAAAACATAAGCAGCAGTGACCCAACCGGGTCTGCTACATTTTCCCTGTGTCTGTTCGAGCCCAGAATGGACCTTATTTCCACGGGTTTGGTGACGCAATTGTGTTACTGCTTCGCAAGACCTAAATGGGTCCTTTGTACAGTATCGCACTTTCTAAAAGCAGTTACCATCCAGTCCTGTGTGTTTTGCTCCACATTCTGAGGTTGCTTCTCTCTGGAGTCAGTCTAGTTTAGAGACGCATGAGCTGATTTGGTTGAATATATTCAGATGATGTTGTGTAGGATTCTTTGTGAGTTTCTGCTAGGACCTTTTTGTATATCATATTAATCTGCTTTCACTAAGTAAGGCTCTACGTGCTACCAGGAAATATAAAGGTATTAAAATGTATTATGTATTTAGAAACATATGTAAGAAGCTTTATTGTTTATTATTGTATGGTTATAGAAATAAACGTACGCGGTTCTTGATTTGAATGAGACTGTTATGTTCCACTGCTGCCCTGTGCAGTAAGAGATTTGCATGTCTTTCTGTTTGTGTGTAGCTGAATGTTTTTCTCTTAAAGCATCACACATTAATCGAAAGTTCTTCTCTTGTCTAGATGGCTGGTCATCGCTGTCGGACTTGTTCGAGCGTATCTTGCCAGAGGCAGCTATCATGGGCTTTATTACTCCATAGAGAAACCCTTAAAGTTCTTTCAGACTGGTGCGCTCCTTGAGGTGAGTGATATGGTTGCTAAATACATTTAATTAAAGCTGTAATCTGTAACTTTTTTGCGTTAAAAATGAACAAAAAACAGATGCTGAGCAAGTACATAACAGGTATTCAAAACGGTCTCCTTTCTCTACCCTGATTCACGACGGTATGTGTGTAATAATGATTTATAATTTGAGCTGTCAGGTTGGATTTCTTAGGAAATGTCATTTTGGCTTCATTTTACTTACTATACGTAACGTATGTTAAGCAAACTGAAATTTACATGTTTCAAACATGAAAGTGGATTAAGGCTACTGTGACATACTGAGGAGGCTTTTGGGGGATTTGATCTAATTGCTGGTTATAATTTCCTTAATAATCCAGATATTATTTATTCTTAAGATTATTCACTTGTCTGATTGATTATTCTGAATGTCTGCCGGTGACAGAATTAAGCTTGACGGGATTGGCAGCAGTAACAAAAGGGGAGGGGCATGGTTTATGACGGTTAACAAATACCAGTTTTTTTTCCATTTAAACCGATATGTTGTCCACCTCTTGTGTCATTGTATCACTCTCACAGTGAGCCAGCATGGATCCTTTTAGTACAACGTTATTTCACTAGGCTTGTGAACTGTCTTCCTGCAGAGATTTTTTTTGGTAAAAAAAGTTCCCTGAGGCTCAGTGCACCTTATAATATGTAGTCTTTTCTCTCTTGACAGATATTGCATTGTGCAGTTGGTAAGTACCCTGCTGCTTAACAGTCTCAGACATAAATCTATACTATAAATACACACTCCGTGAAGTATATAGATCAGACTGACTATACAAGAGAAGTCTTTTTACCTCAGCAGTGAGGGTGTCGCTTTCTCTGCCAGTCTGACGGTGATAATGTGATAACGCGGATGTGTCGCTGCACCCCTGGAACACGGTTCACAGTCCACACCTCATTATCTGGGACTTAAAGCTTAATGTGACCTTTTACAGAGCAAACAACCGCAGCTGTCTGTGTTGCATCACACCCTGACTACGGTTTCGCTGTTAGACTGTCTTAAGCCCGGCACACACTGTCTGAGAGAAATTTAGAAAATCCTTAAAGATTCCTGGAATCCAAGGCCAATTTCTGTAGTCTTCGTTTGTTAGTTTGACGTGTTCACGACAGCTGATTAATGATGGTTGCGATTCGATTTTTGTTCTGACAGTGTCCAAAATTTTGAGGCACAGTCCTGCAGTAGGACTTCTGTGACAAAGTCAAATTAAAAACCAACGATCAAAGAGATTGTTTATCTTTGCTAGTTTCTATTCTGTGTGATTGCGGCTCATCATCACAGAACATGTCACGTATGATAGTGTAAAACTCCAGTCAGCTTGCACGGGTCAATTTTTTTCCAAACGGAGATCCAACAGGGTGACAGCTTATAGTTGCGATCATGTTCGTAAAATCTGATGAGCAGCAATTGTAAAGGACTCCTAAAGGTCGTACAGTGTGCGTCCAGCTTTACTGTAGATTATATTATAATAATTCATATCCATCTGTTGTGTTCTTTTTTATGTCTTAAAACAATTTAATCAATATATAGTTATTGTTTATGCTACGCATTGTTGTTTCTGAACTTCTCTTGTTGTAAATGAATATACAGTAAATGCATAGATTGTATAGGTTGCCTAAATATTTTCTACACGTAAAATGAAATCTGTATTATTGTAATTAAGTCTGCATGTTTACTCCTATTGGAAGTTCATTGATGGAAACATGTTTTGGCTTTGTTTGATGTGATTCAGGCATTGTTCCGTCTTCTGTGGTGCTGACGGGGTTTCAGGTGATGTCACGGGTGTTTCTTACCTGGGCGGTCACACACAGTGTTAGAGAAGTACGTTTATTTTCAACTTCCATGTGATACTAGTGACCCGTTAATAACAAATTATGATTGTATAAGGAACAATAATGAGTGCTCCTGTGGTCACGTAAAACCTGAAAATATAAGGCAGTTTTAAAATTATGATTCTTTAGGAAAGTTTTATTATTTCCTATGATAACATTAGCCTGTTCGTTGAGGGTTTTGTTGTATTCTTTTATGCTCAAAGAGGTCTGAGCTATTTAAAAAAAACTTTTAGCTGACACGCAAATGGAAATCTGTCCATAATTTGCAGAGGTCATGGAAATGCAAAGGTAAAAAATTGAGACCCTGTAAATTTGTGCCAGTAAATTCATCAATTCACTCTTAATAATTATTTTTTAATAATTATTATTATTATATACTTTTATAATAATAATTATTATTATACTTGCCTTAATAAGCAATAATTTCTGTTTCTTGGTTTCCTGGCTCAGAGCAGACTACTGCCACCTGGTGGCTAATTATGGATTCACAGCTGTTTGAATGTTTAGACCAGGAGCCAAAATAGTAAAATTTCAGTGTGAAAAAACTGTTCTTCATTTAATTCACCTGTAATGTTTTCTTGCAAACAAAGAATCAGGTTTTGGTTGTCTATCCCAGAGAATGACGTCTGTGCTGAAAGTGTATACAGTAGGTCTGTATGTTACTGTATTTCCTCCAGAAACCTGCTTGAACCAAAACTAGAGAATAATACTAATGTAAGTAGTATATGTAGTGTCATTTTATGCCTGTTTCTGTTGTGAAATAATCTTTCAAGTCTGAGTGTGTAGCGATATTGGAATCTTTGACAGATCGGAATGTTGTAATCTGTGTATAATGAGTGTCATCATGGAATGGAATTGGAAGCAGACATAACTGCATGGTTCTCAACTAAATATTCCTCATGAATCTGGCATGCTGAGGAATTCGGTCTGTATTCCGTTTGACTTCCAGTTCCTCTCGTTCTAGGTCCAAAGTGAAGACAGCGTTCTTCTCTTCGTGGTGGCCTGGACCATCACGGAAATTATCCGTTACTCTTTCTACACCTTCAGCCTGCTCAACCATCTGCCGTACCTCATCAAATGGGCAAGGTGAAGTCTAATATTTGTTGTAGTTATTCATTATAATCAAATTTACATTGGACGTCAAGTTTCCCTGCTGTGTGGGGAGCCTGTAAGCTAGAAAAGGTCCATTTTCAGATGCGTCAAGATTCTTTCTGTAACGATTCTGTATTTGCTCTGTATCAGTTCAAACCACAGCAGAGTGTGCACCGGAAACGGACAACAGCCGCATGTTTTTTTAGCAAAATGGCTTCATTTGGGACAAAGATGGCTAAATTTGTGGCTTGCGTTCAAATTTGATGCAACTTGCACCATCAAATTGAAAGTGGCGGTGAGAAGCAGGGGATGTTGAATTGATGTAGAATCATTAGAGAAAGAATCACAGTGCATTAGAGAATCAGCTTTTTCTTGCAAATTTACCATCAGCCCAGTCTTGGGATCCAGTTCGGTTGCGATCTACCAGCTAAAAGACATTTGCAGTCCATTCGTAATAAAATAGGGTCATAGAGGGTTATTTGCATGACGTTTCTACATGTGTACCTCACTCTTTATGGTCAGATGAGAGGAAAGCGCTCACAATCTTCCAAACCTTTACAGATACACATTTTTTATCGTGCTGTACCCCATGGGTGTGGCCGGGGAACTTCTGACCATCTATGCTGCGCTGCCATACGTGCAGAAAACGGGGCTTTACTCCATCACCTTGCCTAACAAGTACAACTTCTCCTTCGACTACCACAGCTTCCTCATCCTCATCATGATCTCCTACATCCCCTGTGAGTTCTCCTCAGTTCCCAGACTCAAGTGATATCTTTGATC
>JAZGTJ010005960.1:0-26153 GCA_036877575.1 Botia almorhae | reverse complement strand
TGTTCACAGTAATGCGGCACTTACTGCATGTTCACAGTAATGTGGCATTTACTGCATGTTCACAGTAATGTGGCATTTACTGCATGTTCACAGTAATGTGGCACTTACTGCATGTTCACAGTAATGCGGCATTTACTGCATGTTCACAGTAATGCGGCATTTACTGCATGTTCACAGTAATGCGGCATTTACTGCATGTTCACAGTAATGCGGCATTTACTGCATGTTCACAGTAATGCGGCATTTACTGCATGTTCACAGTAATGCGGCATTTACTGCATGTTCACAGTAATGTGGCACTTACTGCATGTTCACAGTAATGTGGCATTTACTGCATGTTCACAGTAATGCGGCATTTACTGCATGTTCACAGTAATGTGGCATTTACTGCATGGAACAGAACCAGAATTACTAAACAAATAAAACAACCAAACCATGAAGTGGGCTGAGCTACACGCCTTCATTGAATGTGGATTAAAACTAAGTGCTGGGAGTGAACCAATGTTACACTGTAAGCTCTCTTCTGGAAGGGCGGGGCTCTCCTGCACCTCATTTGCATGCATTCCATGGTCAAAATAAACATGGGGTGTGTGACTGAAGATGTGATTTAATTTAAAGGCCATGCGCGTCTTCAACCTTCTGTTGAATTACAGAGAACTCGCAGAGAACTGGGCAGGTAGATGTTAGAGGATCTGATCAGATCTGTTTTAATGCTAAATTCTATCAGTCAAATACCACCAACTGAATAATCATATTTAGTTAGCAAAACAAAAAGAATAGACTTATTAACTTTTAAAAGGAAGGAAAAAACACTTCCTATATCTTCTGCTGATGTCAAAGGCTATTTGTCCAATCAAATTCTGCTGTATTTGCCGCAAGACCATTTGCTGTTTATCGTCAGTCAAATTAGCCAGATGCCAAGAGACGGGTTGCATGACGTGCCCTTATCCTAAAACAACTACCAGCAAACTAATTCAAGGCAAATCCGGTCCACACCACATTAAAAATGGATTCACTTACAGTAAGAACAGACATGGTTTGTGCCGACCACAATGAGCGAGATGAACAACAGACTGTTAAAGCCACTGAAATTTAAGAGGGATTTAGAAACTAAACACTCACATTAAATTATAAAGACGCTGTCACACTGTAGTCTATTGTCCTATTCGGCCTAAATGATTTTAATAATTTTCTTACTGTTGGGTCTATCCAGTTGACTGCTTTATAATACATTTAAACGTTTGGTTTTAAGTCTGTTCTTGTGTAGTTCAAACAATTAACAGTTAATAAATTCCATAATATATTTTATATTAATGTGTTCGAATTTAACTGCAAAAGTTCCAATTACAATATGTCATTATGCCACCCAAATTCTATAAGCTTGCACTAAAAAATATGAATGTGTTTAAGAGAAAACAGGTTATGAGTGAGTGGAACTGATTTAGGAGTTGATCTGATTAAAGGTGTAAACAGTGGAATACAGTTAGTGGATTTAATATGAGCTCCTGTTATTATATTCATTCATCTGTTGTGTAAAAACTAACATGTTCCTAAACCTAATCTGACAGCACTGAGAAGTATGATCATAAAAATTAACTACGGACAAATCTAAACCGGTTATAAACTCATCAGAAAAGAATGTGGCACACTGGATCCAACACATACCTGTTAATAACGGCCTGGTCTGGCTCCAGTCTAAACACACGTGGTTTTGGGTTTCCTTCTTGTGCTTTTGGTGTGACTGTCCCCACCTCAACGAAACCGAATCCCAGTTTATAGAGACCATCCACTGCCTCGCCGTTCTTGTCAAAACCTGCTGCTAACCCAACTGGGTTCTGGAACCTTTGACCCAGTACACGAACTTCCTGATGGAACAAATATTAAATATGACGACAAATGAGTCTTTATCTCCAAGATATATTAAAAAACTAAATCTCCTGTGTAAATAATTATATTAGAACAGAGTATTTAATATCGTTGAATTGTTTGTTTGTTTTAATGACTGACAATCCAGAGCAATATACTAGTTAATTATAATCAAAACAACAGTACGTAACACACTCACCAGTGAGGACGGGTCCTTGTACCGGCTCCAGGGCACAAGGCCATGACTGATCAGGCGCACAGCCATGACATGAGCTGCCTCTGCTCCCACAAACCTGTGTAAAGTCGGCATTAGAGCATTAGCATAGAAATGTTCATCTCCAGACGCTGTGAGGAACCCCAGAAACAGAGCGCTGCCACATCCCACGATCCTCACCGCGTCCTGCGCTTGTTTCTGCAAACATCAACGACTCACATATAACACAATGTCTCATGTCGAAAGAAAAGAACCCACAGACTACAAAATCAGACCATTACTCATTATTCATTCATTTCATTATTTTAACATGATTTTTAATGCAGGTTACCTTGTGTTCCCATTGAATTAATAGATAAAACCCGTGGAAACAGCTCAAAGGTGTGTTTGCGTTATCTTTAACATATTCGGTTATTTCATGCAGTGACACTTGTTCAGTTTTACATCTGTCTGTCTTAAGCGTCCTTATGTTTATTATTTATCACTGTAACAGGTCAAACGATTACAAAACTACTGTACTAGTACTGTACCACTAGTACTGTGGTACTAGTTAGATGGAACTACAGACAAGAACCACATTACTTGAAAACAATATATCCAAAAACACTGTAGTAATATATGTATATATTGCAATACCACGGAAATTCGTATTAGTGTGCAGTCATCAATAATGGCGTATGACGAAAACAATGTTTTAATCGATGACTGAAGTTACGCCGTTTTCTGACATTTCATATGAACACACGTTAAGTAGGAAAACGTCAGTAAGCGAGTCACAAGTTGCAGTTATGACAACATTAAAAACATCTCCATTTGAAGTGATACCCTTTATAAAGTACATCAACAGTACATCAACTTCTCAAAGCTGCGGATCTCTTATTCACCTTCAGCCGCCCCGCCATCAGCGCTGCTCATCCAAACCACGTGCATCACTTCCTGAAGCGAATCTCGCGAGAACAGAGCGAAGAACTCATCTAATCTCTAATTACAACAGTGTATAATGTTATTGATACAGTCCACGTAACTACAAGATATTATTGATAAAACAGCTAAATGTGCGATACAACCATGATCTTATGAATATAATATAATATCAATTATAACAACCTTATAATGTAATATAACATTGAAACATGGTATTTGAAATTGATATTCGCTTTATTTTTGTTTTTCCAGAAATGTTGCATTAGGTTAACTCATTAAAAATTTGTCACTAAGAAATAAGTACCAAAAGTACCCTATTTTTCTGAACGTGTGCCTCTGTTGTACCATGATATTGTGTGAAGTAATGTTTAAATAGGCTACCATGGTTCATGAAGATGGTAATTTTTACCTATTTCAATGGTATAGATGATCATGCTACCACCATCACTGTACCCTCATAATCTCAGAATATGTTTTACATTCTAAATAAATAATAACGCAGAGAATGTACAAAAATCTTCATCACAGTACAGAAATCACACCCACAACGTTTTGAAGTCTGTATTTTAGAAATCTGTGTGTTCATGGAAACAATCTAGCAGAGGCTTCTGGAATGGAGCGTCTTGGCTTAAAGTCAGATTTTGCATGTATTTGAGTGTCTCCTGCCATTTCCCTAATGAAGCTAGTTCACATTCACTGTTTTCGCAAAGTGAAATCTCACATTTGCGTACATAGTCTCCCTGTTTTCCAGTCCTCACAAACTTTTCCTGCAGTGCAGGTTGTTTTCAGCTGCGGTCGGTCATGGCTGCCTCAAAGCAGGCGCTTGTGTATTGTTGGATTTCAATCATTTTTATGTCACCGGTCATCTGTAACAATGGAACGGAGGACAGTGGACACCAGCTGTACAGTTATGACAGCATCTTTGAGAACATCCACGATGGAGTAGCATATGACTTTGTTCAGGAGTTTATGTCATGGGCTCAAGCCCGCAGAAGCTGTGAGAATCGAGGAGGACATCTTCTGAGAGAGCTGAACGAGGAGACCGTGGAGTTCCTACAGACCCTGTCTGAGGGATCCGGACCGTGGTGGGTCGACCAACACTTGATGAGCCAAGATTCTGTTAGTGGTGAGTAAAGTTCAAAAAATCCCATCTGTGACTCACTGTGCTCACTGTAGACTCACTGTAGACTCAATGTAGACTCACTGTAGACTCACTGTGCTCCTCTTCACTATATGACAAAAAACTTTAGTTGTGATTAAAATACTATTAAATAATTACAGAAGAAAAGAATAAAACTCTTTAATTTACAGTTAGACTTCAATTAAAAACTGGTCTTATTCTTGTAAACAGTAAAAGAAAAGAAAATCTCAACGCGTGATTATTTGTGTTTCAACTGAAGCTGATTTTACAAAAGAAATGATCCAACACACACATCTCCTGATAAACAGTTCAAAAGTCTGTATTTGTATCTTAAGAGAAACTGATATTAAAAAAAACGTTTTAATGCTCTGAACATTTGCCTCTGATCATAATTATAATATTGTATTATGTAGTATCTGATTGACATTGATTTGTAAAATGTGTTTTCATAAGAACTGTTTCAGAAGTTTTGTTCTGTCTCATGTTCAACTTTAATGTATAAGGATTTGTTTGTGTCTTGAAGCTTTAGCGTTTTGATGAATATCTGTAATGTCTGTAAATTGTGACGTACTTACAGTAACATGGTGAAGATGAAGGTTCTAGTTAAAAGCGAATGGATTTGCCGACTAATGCCATAACAGAACCACAAAGAACCCAGAAGCACATCTGTTCAGCTACAGAAACTATTATGTAACTTTTTTCAATAAGCCAATAAAGTTTTTTATAAGAACCTCTGGTTCTGCAAAGAACCATTGAAGAACCTTTTTTATTTAAGAGTGCAGAGCTAAGGTGAATTTGGTATTGTTAAATGCTGTTCTGGTGGATGGGCTTCACAAACAAATGGGCTTTTAAACATTTCTCATGTTCCTCTGTTAAAGGCGATGGTGTCAAAAGTCAAGATCACCCTGTTTGCACTTATTTGGTCACCACTCCATTTCACCTGGAGACCACACCCAACTGCAGCTTGACCATTGGCTCCCTCTGCACGCTGGGTAGAGAAACACAAGCCCCTCACACAACACACTGATGCTCTGAATTCTGCACAGGAAACAGAAGTGACATCACATTTGTACACACTGTCAGAATGTAATGATGTCATCATGCCATTACAGATACAAATACACACCGGACATCAAGTGACAGGAAGTCAAGACAGCGGAGAGATATCAGTACAACATTATCTGCGCTGTCAACTGTATCGACTGTATCTGCTCTGCTGACAGTGAGTGAGGTTATTCAGTTTGAAGACAATCTGAGATTTGCTGCTGTTTTGCTTTTAAGCATCGAGGTCTTCTCAAATCCGGATGCGTTTTATATAAACATGGAAAAATAAAGGGAACAATAAAAAGTGGAGAAATGGATAAAGGTGTGGAAGAGATATAACAAGAAGATCATTGATTTTAGATGAATCAGGCATCTGTTTTATAAATACCTCAATCACTAAATAGCTTATATATATAGACTGATCTGAGGTATTTAGAAGTTCGAACAGAACACTTGTGATTTCCCTGTATGAAAACTATCCATGGTTTTACCTCAGATAAACCCAGTTTCGCAGTTAACACAGTTACTTCAGTTAAACCGCAGTAATGACATATAACCATGGTTTAACCATGGTATTTGTAGTTAACCTGTGGTTATGCAAATGGTAATTAATCAGCCGAAGATCTTGTTACTCTTGAGGAAAAGAACATCATGGTTAATTTTCATAAGGGTTCATATAATGTTTTTTTATTTAACGCAATCATAATCATTTGAATTGTCTCATGTTTGTTTACAGGTTTAGAGTAAAATGTTATATTTTGATTTGTACTTTTTTAAGATGAAAAAAATCAGTTTGCTGTAGATGTACAAGAGAAACGACAGTTTCTCAACAACAGTTTGTGAGCTCGTGAGATGTTTAACCTTCTTGTGAATTTTGCAGAATGTCAAATCGATACTGAAAGATCTGGAAACATCCACGGACACAATGACGAAGGCTGATCGGGTAATACAGTGTTTCATTCTATAAAACACAACATTCTGCAGACACATAAGAACACTTCAGTCTTGGACATGAAACACAAAGTATTCATGTTAATTTCTCTCACTTCTTTTCCGGCAAGATCCTCTATCTGCAAAGCATATTGAATTTTGTAAAAACAACCACTCTGTCTGATCCGATCCAAATGGATGAAGTTATAAATGCCACAGCGGCCATGCTGCTGTACACACAGGAGTGTGAACTGGAGAGCATGGATGATGTGAGTCAAGAGAGTCATAATGTTACAGCTAACATTGTAATAACTGTAATACTGTTACAGCTTGTGATGGATATTTATTTTATAAACAGTTTGAGCAGCTCATTTCTCTCGCTGGCCTCATTTATGTCACGGTCAAAGGTGGACCTGTCACCCAGGAGCTTCCCACAGGCACCATGTTTGTCAACAGGTTTGTCACAGGGATCTGTGTTATGTAATCATACACAATGGCTCATCTTTGATGTAATGTCCAGAGTGTTCATGAAGCTTGTTATCTGTGTCATTCACAGCCAAACTCCAGAGGAACTCGGTGACATGATGGTCGGCTCAAAAAATGGCACGTACTGCCAGTTTCCCTCCTATTCTGCGATGTCGGATCAGCTGCCTAGTGGAAAAGTCAATGTTCAGGTGTGCAAGTGTGACATCTGCTGACGTATCAAAGCTCTTCTTTAATAAAACCGTGTTTAGTACGTCATAGAATCATATATTTGATAGCTTCATGTTTATTTTCCATCATCTTCAAACAGATTTCAAAACGTCAGCATCAATTAAAAACCCCAAATTCTATTTGAGTTCTTTTATACACAACTGTTCTGATTGTGAATGACTGATCTGTGAAATTTACATCAGAAGAGAGACGTTTATCTTCATCATTTAATCGAAATGTTAAAATTGGCTCTTAAGGTCCCCATACTTTCCTCCAAGCATGTCACAGAGAAACAATCGATACCTGAGGGATAAAATCAAAAACAACCCTTTCTATTGCAGCTCTTCCAGTTTAAAGTGAATCCATTGCTGGACAAATCCAATGAAACCATCACAGGTGCGACATGCAGCTTTTCTCTGCACGGCCGAGATTCCTCGGTTAAACTGAGAGACCTTCCGGAAAACATCGAGGTGAAAACAACTGAACACATTTTTACATTAGCTATGAGTTAGCAATTAATGATCAGGGCCACATTGCGCATACACCTTACAGGTAGGGTAGGCAGTTTCAGAGAGACTAGCAATAGCAAGCTAGCTACTCTTCAAAGCCACGCCTCCTCCAGAACGCATGAACACACATGATGGCGGAAGACTGTCTGTGTGGAGGTATGCAAATACATTGTTTGACAGGCGTGTAGGACATCCTATCATTGCAATTGGACCGAATGCAATGATTGGACAAGTATTATGGTCCTGCACCTTCCACAGAAGAGATATATTTATATCAATAGATTTAGACCACTTAGTGATTACTATCAGATTGTGAAGATGCTTTTGGAAGATGTTTTTGGAATAAATTGCCAGCCCTGCCTTGAAACATGTAAACATGTAAACATTAAACACAGAAGGATTACAGAAGACTTGACGCTGCATTATTTCAGCAAGTGGTGGAACAGTTTGTTATTGATGCTTCTCTCTGTGCAGATATTTTTGCCCCGCCCTGAAGCCCCCGATCCTGATGTCGTTCAGATAGCCTGGAAGCCGGGATATGCCGTCACCTCAGCCTTCAACATCACCGACATAAACATGACGGTGATCATCACAGCGAAACCAAATCAAAACATCTCTCTCCGTTTCCAGCTGTCCCCACCTCACGAGCAGAACTCCACCGCTGTCAACCAAAGCAGCATCATAACCTACAAAGGTAAAGTTTAAATACAATGAAACACAAGACATGTTTTTGATATTATAAAAGTTGTTACTATTACAGATAAAGATTCAGGGCGATTGATTCTCACAAAATGTCAAGATCACACGTGGGTCATTTTTAACCTCAAAAACGAAGGAAAAAATGTTGATTCGTGTTTCTCCTAGTTTAAGGATCATTTTTAAAAATGGTGACATTAAGGTCTTGACAAATAAACACCCATTTTTATCACTGTGATCTTAAACAAATACTGAAATATTATTAAAATTGTGCAGTATTTATAAATCATTTTTAAACACAAAATAGACCATTAAGACCATTATACCATAAAACTGTGTCATGTTATTGACCACATACTGTCATTTTCATGCAAAATGTATGTTGTCATTTATTCATGTGATGAGACATGTTTTGGTGAGACTCTCTGGTCTGTTTTATTTGTGGTACAGAGGGATATCGCTGGCTCATTCCACCTGAGATGAGGAAGGATGCTTATGGAAACTGGAAGGTGGCAATATTACCTGTCAACTACACCTCCAGCGAGCCACTGTTCCTCAACGTCTCCGTTTTTGTGACCAAGTGTCTTTTCTGGGACATAGAACTTGATGAATGGAGTAGAGAGGGCTGCATGGTAAGACACCATAACCACTGATCTGTTAATCGTGTACATCAGCTTTCAGGTGTTTCAATGGATTTACTGTTCAACAGGTCGGCCCGCAGACGATGCCGAGCTTAACTCACTGCTTGTGCAACCACACAACGTTCTTCGGAAGCTCCTTCTTTGTGATGCCCAACCAGGTGGACCTGTCCCAGACAGCAGCTCTGTTCGCCACTGTTAAGGAGAACTACATCGTTGTGGTGCTAATGAGCTGCTTCTTTGCCGTCTATCTGGCGGTTGTCATGTGGGCCTGGTATGCAGACCGCAAGGCCCTCAGAACGGTACGGTTCCTTCTCACAAGACAACACCCATTCACTCTTAAAATATGGTGCTACATGATGCCATAGAAGAACAATATTTGTCTGACCCATAAAGAACTTTTAACATTCACAAAATCGTTCCTTTCTGTTTCACAAAAGGTTTTTAGAGTATAAAAGGGTAAGAAAGAAATAGTTCTTTAAAGAACCTTTAACTGAATTGTTCTTTGAGGAACCAAAAATGTTTTTTATGGCATCGCTGTAAAGAATCTTTATTTGTAAGGGTGTACATAACACATGCAGCCTTACGCTCTGAAAATTAAAGGTGCTTAAAAGGGTTCTTCATAGCAATGCCATGAAAGAACCATTTAGATTCCCCTAAGAACCTTTAAGTTCAAGGTTTTTTATAGTCTATAAAACCTTTTTTCAATACAAAGAACAGAAAGATTCTGTAAATGTTAAAGGTTCTTTATGGAACCATATAGCCCAACAAAAAACTTTGTAAGAACTTTTATTTTTAAGAGTGTACTGCGTCCAATACAATACTAAAGCGCATAACAATTTATCATCTACAACCAACAATGGCAAACGTCTCTCTTGATCTAACCAAGATCATATATGAAGTATTATGGACTGTTATTTCGTAACAGGCATTATATTTGAGTATATCAGTATATATTGTTTTAAACAAACTTGATTTTCAGTAAGGCTGCTTTTAAACAATACAAGTTAAATGTCTTGACCTAAATTAATTTGAAACGTGGTCAAATATCTGCGTCTACAGCGGAAGATGACTCTTCTGGATGACAACCATCCATGTGCTCATTACAATTACCTTGTAAACGTTCAGACGGGTCACAGGAGAAAGGCCGGCACCACTGCTAAGGTGAAACACTTTGTTTATTTGGTTAATATCTACATTAGCCATTAACCCTTCTATGAAACTGCAGAGTTTGAAGTTTTGTTTAACTGGCGAGTTATTTTCCCTGGCAGGTAAAAGCCATCTTCCAGTTTTCCGAGGGGAAGAGTGAGCCCTACAACCTGTCTGACCCTGAGAAGCCCGTGTGCGAGAGGGGAGGGGTGGATGTGTTCCTGCTCAGCATCCCCTTCCCTCTTGGTAAACTGGAAAGCATTGAAATTTGGCATGACAACTCAGGGGGAAGCCCTGACTGGTAGGTGTCGATAGGTCCTTGTGTTTGCATTTGTTTTCTTATTTTTGCATAGCAAGCTAGAAACAGAAAAAACTTTAAAATCAGTGGAATATTTTGTTCCACTTTCCATTTTGCTTTTATCTTTCATTTAATCACAAACAAAATCACAAATTCAACAAAATAAAAGAATAAAAAGTTTATTTTTAGGGGTCAGACAGAAGGTAATAATGGTCCTGAAATCTGTACTAACATTACAAGTGGAGGAAATCAAACTGTTTTGATGGGGGAACACAATCTTTTCGAGTAAAGATTGTGAATGAATTAGCTTGAATACGTCTCACGTCACAAAGTGTTTCATCAATCAGGTACGTGGACAAAGTGATGGTGCAGGACTTACAGACTCAGGAGGTCTCTCACTTCCTGTGCTCCACCTGGCTGAGAGGAGAGACGTGCAGGAGAACCTTCAACTCTGCCAAGAACAATGAAATTGCAAGCTTCGGGTAGAAACATTTATAAAAGGTTCTTCACAACAATGCCATAGAAGAACAATTTTTGGTTCCCTAAAGAACCATTCACCAAAAGGTTCTTAGAAGAACCATTTCTCTCTTACCTTTCTATAGTCTAAAGAACCTTTCCCACTACAAAGAACCTTTTGTGAAACAGAATGGTTCTACAAATGTTAAAGGTTCCTTATGGAACCATACAACCAAAAATGGTTCTTCTGTAGCTTTTTTTATTGACTGCAATCTATAATCAGTAAAGTGAGTCCAAAATTTTGACTATTAATGTTACATTATAAACGGTTGATAGACGTACATACCTCCTTTCTCTCCAGAAATATCTTCCAGACTCGAACCTCTTCTGGCTTCCGTGATGAGCACATCTGGGTGTCAATCGTGGACCCGCCGCGCCGCAGCCCCTTCACACGCGTGCAGAGAGTCTCCTGCTGCATGTCTCTGCTGCTCTGCACCATGGCCATCAACATCATGTTCTGGAACCTTCCGACTGATGAAGAGTCTCCTGTCATCCTCAAGATAGGTCAGAACCTTCATGTCACCCTCAAGTGTGATGTATCACAACTTTAGTATTTGCATTCATGTTTTAAAAAAAAGACAGATATTATTACTGACATATCAGCAGAATTTCAAATTTAATATAATTCTTAATATAATTTTTGTATCATTTTGTAATAGTATGTAATCAAATCATAATTTTAATAATGGTAATTATTAAAATGTGCACAAAACATGGATTTCTGAGGATTTTTCCGGGGTTTTCCAGGCTCTTTTGCACTGACGTGGCAGGAGCTCATGGTTGCCGTGGAAAGTGGTCTGTTTATGTTTCCCATCAACATTCTCATCATAACTATCTTCAGACACATCAAACCGCGCATCGCCACTAACAAAGACGGAAGCGACACCTTCAAGAATAAAACAGCAGCCGCTGCCTCTGTGTCCATGAACACCATCACCAAGGTTCTCTCAGCAGTGCTGTAGCTTTAGATCTTCTCTCCATGACGACGTCTGCCCGTGAACAGCATGTTGTTATAAGCGCATGTTCTTCTCCTGCTTCTAGGAAACCCATGAGCTGCTGACTCATCTCAGCAAGAGCCAGAAAAACATGTTGCCCAAAGACCTGAAGCCTGAAACGAGTGGAGATATTTTCTGGACTCTGAATCAACTGAACAACGTGCTTGATATCACGACAGGTTCTCTCATCAGCACCACATACATTAATTTGTACGGAAAGTGCCCAGAACCTCATGTGGATAGATTCCACCGAGCAGTTTAAGCAATTATTTTATATAAAAGAGACTGAAAGTTGTTTACGCTTTTAAAACGGCAAAAGAAGGCGTGGTTCCATAAAGAACCCCTAACAATCGGAGAACCTGTTTCATTAAAGGTTCTTTGTAGTGAATAAAGGTTCTTTAGAGTATGAAAAGGCAAGAAAGAAATGGTTCTTTTAAAATTAAAATGGTTGTTTGGGGAACCAAAAATGTTTCTTGTATGTACCAGGACATTCTGTAGTACTCGCATGTATTTCAGTGTGTCACACTGCTCACGCGGCTGTGTTCCCTCTCAGGGGAAGCTGTTGGAGACCCTCACTGGTCGTACTGCAGTCGTTTCGTCTTGTACTCGCTGAGTCACCTGAGTGTGCTGCTGGAGCACGTGGGAGAAAAGGGCTGTTTCCTAAACGAGGAGCTTCGGCAGGCGAGGGGCACGCTGAACGTCCTGCTGAAAAAGGCTGAGATGGCATCTCAGAAGCACACATCCCAACGGTCAGGGGGGCAGATGCTCCGATCCCAAATAGTGTTTAAGAAGCTCCTTATGTTGTGCTGCTTATATTGTTCTCCTTTCATAATCTTTAAAGGGATAGCTCCCCCCCCCCCAAAAAAAGCCTCTTACATCATTTACTCACCCTCATGTCATTCCAAACCTGTATGACTTTACTTTTGAGAAACACAGAAAATATTTTGATGTACGTTGGTAAACAAACAACAGTGGCATCCATTGACTTCCATTGTATGGACACAAAACCACTGAGACGTTTCCCAAAATATCTATGTTCATTTTGGGGTGAACTATCTCTTTAAGGCTCTTAACTGATGGTGTTGTTGGGCTCCCAACGTCATTTGTCCCGTTGAGATTAAACAGTCCTGCACAAACAGGCTGCTTTTAAACACTGAAGTGGTTCTTTGACAAATTAAGTAATAAGCAGAGGTCTGTTCTGAAATTCCTTGTCTTGAAATGAAAAAGCTTCTTTTCTTCGACTGAAGATATTTT
This sequence comes from Botia almorhae, assembly GCA_036877575.1. Taxonomy (NCBI): domain Eukaryota; kingdom Metazoa; phylum Chordata; class Actinopteri; order Cypriniformes; family Botiidae; genus Botia; species Botia almorhae. The sequence goes on along the minus strand of JAZGTJ010005960.1, from coordinate 13,286 downwards.
GTGGGTTTGTGTTCCAGGCCCATATGTGTTCAGGAACCACAGAAGAAGAAGGGCTGGTGGCTACCCTGGTGGTTTCTTTTCATTGGTTGGTTCCTCCTCTTCGTCATGAGTGGCATCTCCACCTTCTTCACTCTGCTGTATGGATTCCAGTACGGACGGGAGTCGTCCATACAGTGGGTGATCACCTTAACACTGTCTCTGGTCCAGAGCATCTTCATCCTGCAGCCCCTGAAGGTACATCACAGAGAGAAGCACACAGGAGATTTAAAGGGACAGTTCACCTAAAAATAAACATCTTTTATTATTGACCGTGTGACTTTCTTTTCCCTGTGGGACAAAAAAGGAGACATTAAAAAGAATTGTTAAAAAATGTAAAGCACACATCAGTTAGGGGGTGTCAAGCTCCTAAACAGAGCAGAAAGCACTAAAATGATGGTGATGATTATTATTATCAATGATTTTTTGTTTTTGGTGAACTGTTCCTTTAAGCCACACGTTCTGACTGCTTTTTATTTAACTGCTATCTAGATGAACTATCGAGATATAATATATAAAATATATCGAGATATAAAAGAGATCTTTGAATCTATATTATGACTAACAGGTGATATTGGTGGCAATCTTCTTTGCCATGATTCTGAGGCCAGTCGCTGTGGATTACAACGAGGAAGTTGAACTTCTCCTGAAAGGTGAGAATCTAGAACCCAGCAGAACATGCTGCCACTCATCAATCTTAGAACCCAGTGTTACCAAACGCAAGCACTGTTCTCACAAACGTCTCATTGTCATTTCACAGCGCAAAAGAGAAAATGTGAAGAATACTCTGGACGATCAATATCCTGATTACATCCCGTCTGATTGAAAACCAATGGAAAACGATCTCTGATTCCAGAACCTATCAAACTCATGTGATTGTTACTCTAGATTCTGGTGTTGGGAACAGAGCCGGTTTCATGCTTACAGTGAATAATGGCTTTCTCACTGTATCTTGAAATTGAAATGCATTCATGTAGACAGACTTTATTTTTCATGTTGTAGCTGTTGATACTCTATTTGTACAGAAGTTATGTATCAAAACATAGTGAAGTATATTTATTTTAGTCTCTATTGTACCATCACTTATGATTTAACATGTGTATCCGGTTTTGTCTTTATTTTGGTACCTCAAGAAAGAAAATGAATCAAATCAAAACACAAAAAAATCGATTTGATTTTCGATTAACATTCGATGAATATGCGTCAAAACGCGTCATTTGAAAACAACATCAAATTTACACAAGATTAGTTAAAGCTGCAATACGTAGCTGTTGCCTCTCAATCACCATCTCTGTTTAAACATGAAACTACAGGATAATTTACATACTTTTATTTACCAATGTTCAATTCAGCCGTACATTTCCCGCAAAACTCGGACCCTGCCGCTCAAATGATTATTATAAACCTACTGTTTCATGTTGTGAATCTGGGTAAGGAGATCGTGCTGAACACTGATCGGTCATGTACTTGCTCAATAACTGATTTTTGTTTATTTCTAATCTAATTTCAGCTTTAAAAATGATTGTTTAAAACAGAATATTTTAATAGAGCTACATATCATTCTGGATACGAACATTTCTGTTTAAATTATTAGTGAGCGGATTGTCGTAACACTTTACCTTTCAACTTACTGCTGTAATTGTCTGCTGTAATTCTTCCGCTATGCTGATTAGCACTACACACAGTCACTCTCAGAGCAAGACTTACAAGGAAATAGTTTGTGTGACTTTAGGACGTTGCCTTTAGGAAACAAAGCATTTATTTTGTTCATCTGGGTAAAACGTCAGAAACATACTAGATACAACACAGAATTTTCACTGCTATACCTCAAATAAATGTATAAATACTTAACACAATGTATTTCACCATACCATTAAATAAATAAACTTTATTTAAATGTTCTTTCAGTGAATTTCTGTGTGTCATTCATAACGGCTGTCATTTCTGTGCCAGATCTGTAAAAGTAAATGTTTTAAAAAAAATAATTTCAGACACTCACCAGTGGTTAAAACAGACGATCAGTTTCTGTACTTCACTCTGTGTATTAAGCTGGAGGAAAATAGTGAACAGTTTTTACAAAGGCGTAATTTGCTGCATGCTTTCTAAATAACTGTTCATCTAAAAACAAATCTATATCTAATGCGTAAGGCTGAAAGCTTATATAATACTGTAATGGCAGAGGTTGAAAATGGTGAAATGTTTCCAACATGATCAACTCTCCACCTTGGGCGTGTCTCACTGAATCTCAGGGCTTTATTCAAATGTGCCCTTGTGCTGGGTAGCGATCTGTAACTTTTGTCATCTGAAACTCTGTCGCCATCTTTGTTTGAAACAAAAATTGCTTACGGTATTATTTCCTTAACGTGGATGACGAGTTACATTCAATGCAGCATTCACACGCTATTCAATAGCCAGATCGTTATCTTCCTGTTTACGGGCGTGACGTAAGCACAAATCAAACTGACATTTCCCGCGAAATGGGACCCGACTCAAATTGTGAATCATTATTATAAACTCACCGTTGTGAATCAGGGTAAGGAGATCATGTTGAACGCTGATCTGTTATAAACCTTCCTCAATAACTGCTTTTGTTCATTTTCAATCAAAACAAAGTTATGGATTGTAGCATTACATTTTGTTAATTTTCAATCAAAACAAAGTTATGGATTGTAGCATTACATTTTGTTAATTTTCAATCAAAACAAAGTTATGGATTGTAGCATTAAAACCCATGGTATCAAAATGAGAGTTTTGTGTCTTTTAGTCCATGTCTGTTAGCTTTGAGATCATCTACATGCTACTGTACTCCAAAATGTCGACTCTACACTTTTCAGACAAACACATTTTAAATGTACGGTCTCTCTCTCCTCTGAGAATGAGGACCAAACATGTTGATGACTCACACTGCACTCGCTCATTTTGTCCAATCAAAAGTAAATAAACTACAATTTACTTTACCTTTATAATTAGGTCAATCTTTCCTCTGGAACACAAACAGGTGTTAAATGCATTTAGTTTTATATTACTTATATAACTGCACCCTCTAGTGGCTGTAAAGGATCATTTATTATAGAAACGTCATGCACCCACATCCGCTACTATACAATGTAAACGTGCTCATGTGACCACTCAATAACTCGTCACACATCGTGTACTAAAAACATTGCTAGTAACTGCACATTACTCAATGCGTAAATCATATTAAGGTGACAGCAGAGTTAATACATTTTTAATCATATTTTGAATTAGCTTTTATTTTTATAACGATAATTTTAGTTAAATTTAACTACTTTTGTCACGTTCATTTGTTTGTATTTTTCCATATAAGATGAATTGACGTTTATTTTCAGTTAATAATTTTAGCGACTCAGCTTTAACTTGTTTCCGTTTATTGTCAAGACAACATTTCAAGTCATTTGTCATTTAAAGTTGTCAGAATAATACGTATGGCTGTATTTTAGTTGACAGAAACTATAATAACCTTGAGTGAGAGCTAAAAACGAACACACTTTATTGCATGAGTATCAGATATGTTTTCAAAGCTAAAATCAGTAACAAACCTAATATACCAGAATCTTATTCAGATGATTAAGAGGAAAAGCACAAATTAGTGTTATAGAGCCGATGGCAAAGAAACCACACATACACACATATATAAAACTATATATAAAACTGTCTAACACTTCTTACTCCAAAACAAACACAAAGCATTGACAACAGGGCAGTCAGCTCTTCCAACAAGCAAATAAAAATATTTTTTAAACCCTCACCATAATAAGAATTAGCATGTAGAATTGAATGACCCCATGTCCTGTATGAATTAATCATCCAAAATGTGGAAATCATTCAACAGACTGTTTAGATGGACACAAGAGGCAGGAGTGCACAAGGCTGCAGTTTAAGAGATGATAACTAAGGCATTACCAGTTTAAAAACACACAAGACTGGCGATGGGAGTGGTTTTCAACTGTAGAGTGAGTTTACAAAACTTACTTAAATCAAAGTATGAGGACTGTTGTCATTTCTTTAAACGTAACATTCTTTTCCAGCCGTCACTAACAACACAAAATGCTCAACAAAAAAACAATGAGAGGAAACGATTAACTTTAATACAAGAATCAGTCGGAGCGTGAAATAAAACCGCTGTGCTCAGATCAGGAGAAACACACAGGATTTATCATTGAGAATACAACATCCCTCGCGTCTGAACTGTTTTAACATTTCCTGTCAGTTGTGTCATTCACAAACATTCAATGAACTGTCCATTACGTCATTCAGCCAGAAACAGTCAAAGGCAACAGACAAGTTCCTTACACAACACAAGGGTGTAAAATCAGACAGGTTAGACCAGCTTTTCCCTACATTACTCAGAGATTTGAGATTTTCTGGAAGCAAAGAAACAAAAGCTACTATAGGCCTAACAAGGGGGAAAGCGAGAGCGATTATAAATATAATTATGTATATATCATTTAGGGGAGGTCATACATGCTGCTGGAGTTAGTATAGTAATCTGTCATGTATTCAAACTAATTTACATTATCATCAAGGCCCTGTATAAAACTTGCTTGTAAAGTGGGTCGTTTTTAAATGGTGTGTTTTAGGTGAAAAGTCTTAAATGAATGTGTATAAAATTCTGCCATTCACAGGTTTCTCTAGTGTATCAGATCCTTCATTCTGTAAAGTAACAAATATTATTTTACACCTCCACCAGAAGCACAGAGAACAGCGTGTGTGTGAATACAGGACAGATCAGAACGATGAGAGCTCGTCTTGTGTGACTGCTGGAGTTTAGAAGATTTTCTGACATCCAGATCTGATCTTGATAATTAGGTTTTCTTCTTGAGCTCCTCAAAGCGCCGTGACAGGTCATCAAAGTCGATGTCATCCGACGTGTTGGCGTTTCCTCCGAACGAAGACACGGGGAACGTGTCAGGAACAGACGGAAGTTCGGGAAGGGTAGAGTTGTCATAGACCTGACCAGACGGGATTGGGCCTAAAGACAAAGCAAATATGTTAAGAGAGAAAATAAACAATACTCTAATTATGGGACAGTAAAATGCCATATTAGAGTAAAGAACGCACCTGGAATCACCTGGGGATGAGCAGAGGGTTTGATTGACATATCATCGATCTTAAAAAACAACAACAACAGAAATATGTGAACAAAAAAATATATAAACATCTGCTGTTTCAATCTGTTTACACTGAAAACAAAAGCTAGTGTGTATATAACAAAAGATCATGGTTAGTGTGCACCATTTGTTTTTTTAAAGGGGTCGTGTCAAACCGGTCCAGAGATTTCAGGATGTTTTGGTGACTTAGTTTCAGTAGATGGTATTCGTGGACCGGACAGGTAACAGACCATAATGTAACAGTGTGTTTCATATCTCGACCCCTTTAAAAACATTTGTGTTAACGAGGATCTTTATATCATTAGTATAAAACATTCCAGAGGAAATGTGTTAGGATGAACCCGTGCAACAACACGCCCCTGTTGTGAACATGGTTTGAGTCACAATGACAGGAAGTTTAACTCGTGCGCGCTGGAGGATTTGTTGGGATAAATGCTTGTAGTATTTCCTGCTTATAGTCCACAAAGGACTGTAGTTCAGCCTGTCTGCTCCAAAACTTAAAAGCATTTCCCCCAAAATTCCTAGAAAGCAGTAAACTGTTGAGGTTAGAAATGAGTGTTGCAGGCGCTCTGCAGTCTGCGCAGTCAGAGGAGCAGCTATAGAGCGATGCAGACAGCATGTGAACTATAATAAACTGCTCTTCCCTGAAACAGGAGCTCCACGTCTTTCTGGCAGGGGGGTGTGGAGAGCACTTGCACTTACAGACTCATAGGTGGGGGGACAGCTGGGCAGCTGTGGGGGCTGCCCTCCTCTCACTGGAGGCTGGAAGTTATTGAAGCCATCATAGGTGCCAACTGGACCACTGAAGGGCTCCTGTGGGGACATCAAACACTGTGGTCAGATGAAGCTCAATGTTCAGCCTATGAACACACATCTGAGATGTTTGACAAGATGAGAAGCGCTTACAGCTCCTTTGGGTGGGGGGTAGTTGAAAGCTGTTGGCATGGGCATGGGCATGGGCATCGGCATGGCTACAGCAGGGGCGGTAAAACCTCCCCCGCCTCCTCCACCAGCTCCGGGCTTCTTGAAGTCACTGTTGACATCGATCAGGTCGGCCTCTTCCCCCTGACACACCTCCGGCTGTGAGCACAGGAGAGAACATGTGACCGGAGTCTGAACAGCAGCTCATGGGTTTATGGTGGACTGGAACAGGACATGGGGTCTTACCCGAACCATGGCATCAGGTTCATAGGGGACGTTGTAGTTTTTGGCGATCTCGATGAGGTAACGTTCCACCAAGATCTTTGGCGGTGCCTCCACGCTCAGTTTGTGCATAAGCTGAGGAAAAATGTCACATGTGAAATACAACAAGCAGAAATCTAAATCTAGCTAAACGTAAGACTTTTGAGTGATCTATTTAAAACTAGCTGCCACAATGTCAGGCTGCTCTGGAAGGTTGCTAGGGCGATCCTGGAGACTGCTGGGACAACACTAGAACATGTCAAAGGAGAAAGATTCCTAACAATTCTCTATGATACTCTGTTTTCAGATATGGCTCAATTCCCTCCAAGTTAATATGTTTTTGCATGTTGTATCAGCTGCCAAATGATTTTTTGATCAAAAAAGTTTACTTAGTAAAGTAAAAGCTTTATTGTTATGGAACTTAGTCTATGATCCATCAATAAAACTGCAACTTCATTTTTAAATCGCCTCAAAATTTGAGAATCATTCAGGTCAGTTGCACAATCAATGAACAGTGAGTCACATGCTGAAGTTTAACACCTACAGTTCTAGGAGGTTGAGATTTTGTAAAATGTAGCAAGCACCACAGATAAGGTTTATTTGTTTATGCTCACGGCTGTAACACAAATCTTCTGATCATACCCTATCATTAACTGTTCCGATCTGGTTTGTCCTGCACAGCTTTCCGTACTCTTTGCTGTATTTGGAACACAGCTGATCTGAAACCTGTGAGAAGGAGAAAACATACAAGATTCACACGGGATTCAGAAAGGAAACAAAAACAAATGCAAGTCCGGCAACAGATTAAAGACAGACTTAATTATACGCACGATTTTCAATTCTGCAACTTCTGATTGCAGTCGAGGGGCCGCCCAGATGAGAGTGGACACGGCTTCCTGTAGACCAGGGTCAAGTTCTCTGAGGAGATCCAGAGAGCATGAGTGAGCATCAGCTCTCAGATACAGAGAGAGACAGTAAGAGTTTTGGACTTACTTCATGGACTGTATTAAACCAAAACGGGTGAGCAGCAGGTCACAGTACAACTCCAGGATCTCCATGGCCTCCACCAAATAATCTTCTCTGATGATGTGCTCCACTCTGATCCTCGCACGCTCATCTTTGCCCGCGGACAGGTAGTCAGCGATCTCCTTACGGGCCTTTTGTGCTAACTCAGCTAATTCAGACAAGAGACCAGATTCATTTAACTCATTACGATCAACGTCACACTACGAAAACTTCAGTGTGGGCAACTTTATCAAACATACTTTTCTTCTTCTCGAGGAGTTTGAGGCGGTTTATGACCAGCCTGAGGTTGACACGAAGCCTCTCGGATTTAAACCCTCCACCAAGCATGATGGAGCTCTGTGGACAAACACCAAACATGAGAGGAACATGCAAAAAAGACTGATGGTTTAAAAATACCGCAGGTGTCTGACAGCTGCGGCTCAAACCTGTACAGAGATCAGTGCGTGAGATAAACGCCCTGTTTGGTAAGTGATGTCACTGCCGTATCTTAACAATAGCAAACGTGAACAATAAGAGGTTAAACTTGATCACTGTTAGTCTAACAGGAGACATTATAAACGATACAAATAATACTTTGTCACATCACAATAACAGTGAAGGCAAAACTAACAGTGACAGTGCTGTCGTTCAGTTATGTCAAATGTTACTATTAAATGTTATTAGGTATTAAATGTTTACCATATTTATGTAACATAATACTCTGGAAGTACTTCAAAGAATTCAATTGTATTACCGTAAACGCGTTCAAATGAAACATAGGAACCATAGTTCGCATTTGTTTCATGAACACAATACGTTTAAAAACATTGGTTTGTTTTCTTTCATATACTGTCCGCTTACTCTATCAGCATGAGTCACAACAGCCTAAGAACCACCCAGAAAATACAACACAAAGATTAAAAACAACTAAATAACAACACACCTGACACACAGCACTTTGTTATTGTTGCTTTAGTCTACATCTATCGATTTTGATTATATATATTAAACTACACTTAGTATACACGACACAAATACGATTCAAAACAGCTGAACCAGGAAGAGACTTGATTAGCTGGCGGCTAACAGCGCCTTATTTACCAACGTCAACAAAGAGCCGAGAAAAACAAATAATTACAATTCATCAAGGCGTTATGAATGTATAATAATAAACAAAGGAGAGAATATAATTGATGTTATATTTACAGTTGAGTTGTGTTGCTTCAGACGCGGATGTGAAGTCGGTTTCGGGTGAGACTGATGAAGCTCAATTTGCGTTCACTTCCGCACTGGGCGTGACGTCACGGACGGCGCGTCACGTGGTAAGGAGTGAGGGGAAACCCCCCCGTCACCAGGGTGGAGAAATCACATGCTCTCAATGATGTCATGTTTATGATATTTAACATTGGACACAAAACATGTTTGTTTGTTACATATCGTAAGTTTACAGTTTTACTCGTTATCACTTTTTTACTGAAAACCACACACACACGTTAGGTTTCTTTACCCCTAAACATGCATAACTTGTATGTTTACAAGTATATACTGTACAAACTGTATATTCTATGCCATAACCCTCACACCTACCCAAACCTAACTATCACACAAACCTTTCTTACATTTAAGAAAACATAATTTAGTACGTTTCATAATCTGTTTCCCTCGTGGGAAGCGCTGGCTGACCGCCACAATGTGTGTGTGACGACTTTTGTCGTTTATCTCGTTTGTTCTTGTTAACTTGCATAGGAAGAAAAGTGTTCTGATTGAGCATTACTGTTGTCCTGGAAACACCTGTACTTTTACCTGCTCTCCTTCAGGTTAAAAAAATACAGGTCAAATTAGCTGTAGGGAATTAATCACCGTTTCAAATGAACACAGAAATATAGTGTAATGTGTTTATTATGCGCATTTCACAGCGATCAGTTTTTTAAATTAATAGATTTGAATAAATTTAATTCATTAATAGATAATTATACTGTATAAGGAACAAATGTATACGCCACAATAACAACGTCCTGCGGCATAATACGTTGTTCCGAGATGTCAGGCGCCACCTGGTGGATAATAAACATTAAATAATAATGTTGATTCATTTTAAACAATCGGTTCCTTCGAACGATTCGTTCAAATGAATCACACTGAAAGATGTTGTACTACAAAAGCTTCGTGAATCGGTTCATCTGGATCATCTTAAAGAAGGATTCGTGCATTGGACGTTAGCGGCAGCGGGTATTTGTAAGCCTGTGGCAAACGTGTTAAAATATAGCATAAAAATATGAATATGACTTCAGCTTGGCTCAATAGACAGTTTATTTCCAGTTCAAACATGTACAGAAATAAAAAAAACATGACAAAGACATTTCTTTTCCAGATCTGGCTCGGTTGCAGGTTCGTTTGGCACACGAGAAACTTCACATTTAAACGAGACACAGAAACGCACATACGGAGCAAATGAGATGAACGAATAATACAGTAAACCAAACACTGAGTGATCTGACGTCATCAAGTACTTTCCAATCCACTTTGAGAACCTTATTGTGTGGATGTTCGGGCACTCCTCGGTGTCACTAGTGAGCGAGGTTAATACGGTTTAATGCAGAAAACTAGTACTTCTGTTATAGTCACAAGACACTAATAAGAGGCATAAGACGCACACTTAGTGGACAAGGGGCAGCTTTCAAGTGACTATTAAGTGGTTATGGCACTCACACTTAAACTTCGTTCAAATGCACATGAGAAACAACGTCAAGAGTATAAACTGAGGGACGGAGGACGTTTCCCAGCAGCATTTGTGCACAGTGTTCAGTGTTCCCTCACAAAAAACAGAACACTTAATAATGTTGAGAATAAGTTTCAGTTATTTTCATCCAGTCAGCGTTACCCTACATTTTAATAAACAAGCACCAAGATCTCTTAAAGAGACAGAGACCAACATGGCCACTGTATGAGATGCAGCATTTGAAGATGAGAGAATCCACCTGTGTGTGTGTTTGTGTGGAAAACAAAGATGAACTGCTAGGACGAGTTGTTGTGGGTCTCTGGAGAGGTTCTGTCGTTGGACAGCAGAGGAGCTTGAGACGAGATCTTGTACGGAAGCGTGTCTTTCGAGAGCATCTTTTTGGTGGCACTGACCAGACGGGAGTAGTTCTCACGGTTGTATTCGGACGCGTGCGGATGTGTGCGCAGCAGGGGTGGATTTTCCCTGTTTATGCGCGAGAGGAAGAGAGGAGGACGTCGCTGGCGCTCGCCGTCTTTGAGGGAGTCCGGCAGGGGTTTGTGTTTGCTCTCCGGCAGCAGCATGATGCAGAGGACGGACAGAACCGCAAAGGATGCGAAGACGACGTGATGCAGGAAATAGCCGCCGTTATTCTGCAGCTCCATCAGCGAGGACGCAGCCATGCCCACGCAGCCCGCAGCCATGATCAGACCCAGCGCACCTCCACTGAGGGGAGACACACTCGATTAACAACACTCAGAAGAACTATCAGTGTACTGTGTATCAGTGAGTGATCAATATGAGTTCATAGACTGCTGCCTGTACTGATATCCAGAGAGCACAGATGCAAACACAAAACTGACAACATTATATATACACAAGTTTATATTGACTCAAAATGCTCAAAACTGCATCAGCATATTGTGTAAGAAATACAAGAGGTACAGGAACAGTTCAACCCAAAAATGAAAATGTTTAAAATGATGATGAAAATCATTTACCCCCCCCATGTCAAATATCATCTAATGAATTAACCTGGCTGATTAACATGAGCCGATAATGATTGTTTATAGGTGGTATATAATTGGTGCTTACCGCACAACAGTGGGCATGACTTCACTGCCAAAGAACACACTGAGCATGGCCAAAGCCTGAGAGGAGAGAAGACCCACTACAGACAGAACCAGAACCAGCCCTCCATGCAGATCTGAAAGCAGAGACAGCAGCTGTTAATCAGCAGTCTGACACAAACCGTTATAAAAAAACTAAATAAGACGTTTAAAATTTACTGTTTTCTAAAAAAAATTCCTAAGACTACATTTTGATGTACTAAATTAAAACCTTTTAAAATTTATCAGCTTATCAAGAACGCAGATGTATGCCCCCTAGGTAGGCGACTTGCTAGAATTTGGAATAAAGCCACAACGTAAATAAATGTAAATGAACACAATGTGTCAGAGCCAATAGCAGCAGAGAAGAGATACTCACACTGTGTGAGAGCCAATAGCAGCAGAGAAGAGATACTCACACTGTGTGAGAGCCAGTAGCAGCAGAGAAGAGATACTCACACTGTGTGAGAGCCAATAGCAGAAGAGAAGAGATACTCACACTGTGTGAGAGCCAATAGCAGCAGAGAAGACAGGCCGGTGAGGATGGCGGCGAGCAGCAGCATCCCCCGTCGGCCGTACCGATCCACAGACAGACAGAGGAAGATGCAGGCCAGCGCGCCGGTCAACACACGCACAAAATAACTGAAGTAGAAGTGAGGGGAGTAGATGTGCAGGTTACGAGTGAAGCAGTACTGGATTCCTGTGCCAATGAAGCTGAGAAAACACAAAGGGATGTACACATTAATTTAAATCTAAATCAAATGCAAATACACATATTTTTGTAAACTTGTAAAACTGCAAACTTTACCTATTTTGTCTAAAACGAACCCAGATTCACAACTGTAAGTTTATTATAATGATTTATAATTTGAACTTTCAGGTCCGATTTCACAGTACTGTCAGTTTGACTTTAACATACCTGAAGTAACCTGCAATTTTATGTTTTTAACAGAGATGGCAGTAGAGGCAAAAGTTATGGGTTGCAGCTGTCTGTAATTCTATTGGTCAGCAGTGCACTGACCAATCACATTTAGATTTAATAATTCTTTACTCTAGTGTGATATGTGGTATGTTACTCATTTCATCTAACACAGAATCAAATCGGTATTATTCACATAATATACCATTTTTTAATGGTGCGTCCCAATTCACACAGTATTTGTTTAGTTTGCAAGATCAGAACGAATGCCTTCCAAATCAATGTATGCCGAAAACAACATACCAAACATGCCTGAATGCTGTACTATTTTCCAGAGGAGGAGGTCTCTGTGTACCCTCCCTGATCTAAAGTCATCAGCCCATCATCAGCCAACATTTTAGTGTGTAGGAAGCAAATGTATGCGCGCTGGCAGAGAAACTTACAGAGTAAAGCCCAAGATGAGACAGTTCCTCCACATAACTCTGGTGTGACGCATCTCCAGAACATGATGAAACTCTGGCTGAACATCTTCACTAAACATCTCGTCCATCTCTGCAGTGAAAAAGAGGAACAGACAGAGAGATGGAGGTGGATTTCTGACAGACATCTGAAGAGCAACAGAGCAATGCTAATTCTATTACATTAGGCAAAAATTATCTTCTGTATAAACGATAAATATTTGTATACATAATGAAGTATACAACATTTTTCAAATACAAAACTTTGCTTTGATACTATTTCCTATAAAAAAAGTCATTAAATGTATATTTAAATATATATAGTTTACAGGTTAGCGCTTTTCTCTAAAGTAAATAAAAGCATGAATTCTGGGTTTGGTCAAACGTACAGTATTCAGGACAATGTGGCACATTTAAAGCACCAACACTGACAGTTTGGTTGAAGAATAACACGTGAGGTTAGATGTGTGTTAATGTCACCTGTCAGCAGTGTTTCTGCAGGATACAGCTCGTCTCTCTCACACGCACCATTACGTGTTGAGAAAGACTGAAGACACACTTTAGCTTGAGGAATCTGAGATGTGGCCAAAAGCCATCGAGGTGATTCTGGAAATACTGAAGCGCAGCTGTACACACACACACACACACACACACACACACACACACACACACACACACACACACACACACACACACACACACACACACACACACACACACACACACACA
>JAZGTJ010005959.1:0-26155 GCA_036877575.1 Botia almorhae | reverse complement strand
CAGGGCCGTTCTAAACCTCCACAGACAGACGTCTGTAGATCCTAATGAAATACTGGGCAGAAGCCCCAGTTTCCAAAACTCAACGTTTCGGCCTCAAATAAAAAAGACAAATAAGGCCAGTGACGAAGCGGATGATGATACTCAAGCAGCATTAATGCCGAACATCACAGATCCATTTAGCACAGTACCAGCGGAGTCCTTCTGGTTGGGGAAGGGCAGTCTGCGAGGTTTTCTTCCCAGACAGACGCCACCACCTGCTTATGACAGTGTCATTCACATCTTTCAAGAGAGCTCCACCTAAACACACTGTTCCCAACTGCACTGTGACAACACAGACTGAGACTCAACAACAGATTGTGTGGGAACCATGAAACAGAGGAAAACGAGGAATATTACTGTGATCTTTAAAGTCTTGCTGTGATTTTAGAGGGTCTCAGCTGCATTACTTCATTGCAGTGGTGTTACATGACATACTATGGACCTATTTGTATTTAACCTTGTGACCATTATTTTTCAATGTACCACAGAGTAAACATGTATTACAAATAACAAACACTTTGATCAGCACAATCAACGGTAGATATAAGAATACAATTGATATATCATTGGTTCATGCATGAGACACACCCAGTTCAGTCCTGACGTCTCCAGTAAGGAGCTGAAGATGGGAATCAGTGTGTTAGATGGAGGACGCATCTGAAATGTTTAGTAGCAGGTTGAGAATCTGCAGCTACAGAGATGAAATTAAATCCTTATTAAAATAAATCACCACAGTAACATTTTATTGTTGCATCGTCAAGTATAATAATCACAAAGTGCTCAACATAGAAAACATGATAGCATATTTTAACCTTAATATTTTAACATCTTAAGATATCATATTAAGGTATATTAAGCAACATATGCAGTTACGGCTTACAGAGATGGCGTTACAGAGAAAGAAGAAACATTTTATAGAACAAGAGCATAAAGGATTTGCAGGTAAAGCTCCACCTTCAACAGTCTCAACAGCTGGCTGCCTCCACCCACGGGCTCTCCTGTGCGATTCTGGCAATGGGGTCACCTAGGCAGACTGACGTGCACAAAGCCAGGTTAGTGTTGGCATTTATTATACTGAATAAAAACTTCTTGTTCCAAAGTCAATTTCAACATATTTTCCAGATACACTTGACAACAATAATCTCTTGTTGAAAAAAAACAATGAAAAAAACTGTCATTGTTAAAAATTCCCTACATACTGAGGTGCAGCTACGTCAGTGTCACTGAACTCGTGTTTGAATGAATTGCTGGTGAAGTGCAATGATTGACAGGCTTGTTTGCGTTATTGTGGAAAAGAATATCGCTACAGAACTGCTCAGATAAACTGTGTTTAACCGGAAGCGTCAAAGCGTCGCTGCGCAGACGGCGTGTGGGACTGCAGGCGAGCTCGACTGTGTGACGTCATGCGCTGATGGGTCTGCGCGGCCGCTTTAAGTTGAATACACAACAGCGGGTCGCGTCCTCTGAGCCTTAACTGGCTCTTTTTGTATATATTTGTTCATGCTTTTTTAACCTTAAGGGCGAAATTATTTTGCGAAAGAATATTAGACATGGTGACAGGCTATGGCTTCTGTATTTAATAAAAACGTTATGGCAAATAATAGCTCTACAGAACTGCCAGCTTCCCGCAATAATCCAGCTAGAAGTCTGTATGTGACGTGAAGCTGTGACGTGTTGGGGAATATCTGTGCACAACAGTCTCAGGTGTGTGGAGAGAGTTGCTGCGCGCTCACGGAGACGCGGAGCGCGTGTGAATGTGCTGTTCTGTGATTTAACATCGGATCGGCTGCTGCTGTTCTCTCTGGGTCTCCGTCATGAGAACATGATGACATTCAGAAATCCTCCGACTCATTCACATTTGTCAGGTTACGTGCGCCTAAGGAACAGGAGAGGAAACTGGCTGGCTGTGATTCTGCTCCGAGGGTCGCGTCGGGATTTTGGGTTCTGCCTGACGGTGCTCTTTATATTCTGTCTGGGATCTGTGTTATATCAGCTCAACGGAGGAGCTCCAAAGATTCTGCTCAGCGTGGGTTATTACCTCGGTAGGGCATTTTATCATTATTAGTTGAGCAGTAACGGGCGTGTATTTATATGCATGGGGTAAATTGTCTCATTAGAAACCTGAAAGTTATTTTTGTGTTTAAAATACATTACAGGCTATGTACTTGTTTGAGAACATACCAAACCATTGCTAAACAAGAGGAACATAATGCCCCGGTCTTCACTATTACAGACAAATTAATTTGTCCAAACTGTGAAAACACTTTATTATGACAAAGTGCTTTAACAAACGTTATATAATATTAAACTGGAGTTTAATATTAAAGAATTAAAGAAAGATTAAAGAAGTGTACATCTGTGTTCAATTAAAAGTGTTAGTGAACCTGTTCTCAGATCAGCAGCGTCAGGTCTATAAAGAGATGATTGTGTCAGTTTGAGTCTATAAGTTGGCTGTGTTTTTCTTGGCTTCAGGTTCTGCTCTGGAGAGCTGCCAGTACATTCCACACGAGTCTATAAACTGAATGATAAGAGTCAGTTCAGCATCACCTTCAGTGTGCGTACAGTGTAAGACTGACAGACTGACAGTGGGATGCTACCTGATGCTTCTTTACATTCAGAAAACATTCTTTTCATGAATT
The DNA here is from genome assembly GCA_036877575.1 of Botia almorhae. Classification (NCBI taxonomy): domain Eukaryota; kingdom Metazoa; phylum Chordata; class Actinopteri; order Cypriniformes; family Botiidae; genus Botia; species Botia almorhae. The sequence continues at coordinate 23,477 of JAZGTJ010005959.1, read as the reverse complement.
GATGTTGTATTAAAGAACAATGTGATACAGAAGCTGAACGCTACACACACACACACACACACACACACACACACAGCCGCTGTAAAACAAAATTCAGAGAGATGACAGCATACTGTAATGTAAAGCATTACAGCCTCTTCTTGTGTAGCCCCATAACAACAGCTACATAAAGACACACTGATAGTTTCTCCTAATTACAGTTTTGTGCAAAACAATATTTATTGTTCATTTTTGCAGGGAGGTTTGCTGATGGCAGTGAAGCTTTAACTCCCAGAGTGAGTTTTGCTCGTCACTGCATGTAAAACTCATTTAATGTCATTTAAAACATTGTGTTTTCAGTCCTGTCGTTCATTACTTCATGAATAACTGCTTCTCTCTGCTGTGGAGGATCAGCAGATACTGAAACACACTCTTCACCGCTGCAGGTTTCACAGTTCCCCAGTCAGGTTGTGTACAACCGGGTGGGGAAGTGTGGAAGTCGCACCATCGTGCTGTTGCTGCGCATCTTGGCAGACAGACATCAGTTCACACTCATTTCCTCTGATATTCACAACAAGACGAGACTCAGCAAACGAGAGCAGGTGAGGAAATCGATACCAAACAATCACTCGTTCTCCTCCTGTTCTCAAAACAACTGTGTGTAAGTATAACCTTCTTTTCTTTCTTTGCAGGCGAATCTGATTAGAAACATGAGCGCAGTTCCTCAGCCTTTCCTTTACACCCGGCATGTTCATTTCCTCAACTTTAGCAGGTGAGCTGAGAGTTTATTAATGAGCAGTTGCTTATAAAGAACAAACAATATGAAAATGTTGTAATATTGTTCTGTGGGGTCAGATTCAGAGCAGAGGAGCCCGTGTACATCAACATCATCAGAGATCCGATCAATCGATTCTTATCCAATTATTTCTTCCGGCGGTTTGGTGACTGGAGAGCAGAAGAGAATCATGTTGTCCGCACACCAGGAATGAAGGATGACGAGAGATATTTAGTAAGAGCACAATAATACAATAATAAACACTGTACTGTACAGAATAAACACATTATGATTGTGTGTGTGCTTCTGCTATTGTGTATCTGTTTCTGCTGGAGTACTTTGTGTTTGAAGTGAATTTATACAGATGTGCTGTTAGCATGAATGCTCATTAATTAACACTCGTTAAATGAAGGTTCTTGACATTACTGCTGTGAGACGTTTTTAAATGAATCCACTTCAGTTCACCTCAGTTTCTCATGAATGCCTCATTCACAGCTTGGCGAGCAGACTGCGTTTATTAACATGGTTTACACAGTCTATATTTAGTGTGAAAGTGACTGTGCTGCCTGTGCTGCTGGTGCCTGTCTGTCATGACTGTGTCCAGTGGTAATCATTCATTTTCACAAGCAGTTTATGTTCACGTAGTGTCATACGCCAAATACAACATCTATGTGTAATAAAAATAGCATCCGAATTTTCACATTTAAGAAATGTAAATGGTGTTTACCTTGAAAAAGTTGCCATAATGCTGAGGTGCTCTGCCTTATACCTAAATATCTGTTCAGTTATTTGACAGAACTCGTTATTTTTTCCAGTTTCACCCTGAATGCTTTGCTGTTATTTACTCAGTAGCAGAAACATCCACGTGTGGGTCTTTGGTCAGAGATATATTAAATAATGAATGAATAAAGACTAAAGTGAATGCAGAGAGTCAGACCATTGTGCATGAAATATAATCACACGTCTGTTCACAATCATTTCAGCTCTGTGACGGTAAAACTGCATGTAAATATGTTAAATAAAACAAACACGCCATTGTGTTGACTGTTATATTAATCTGTCTAAATCTGTTGCTTCTTGGTTTAAGGACATTAACACATGCATCTTGGAAAACTACCCCGAATGCTCCAATCCCAGACTCTTCTACATCATTCCATATTTCTGTGGGCAGCATCCTCAGTGCAGGTGAGCAGACACACCACTGCTGCATCATGTTGTGTGATGAGATAGAAACAGACTCGTCACACGTCTCAAAACAGAAGGCTGATGACCAGCTGACCTGAGATTGAAATGATTCTCGCTTTTATTAATGCAACAATGCCAGTTGTTGATAATATTTTGTAACTGTTTGTTTTGCCAATAAGAAACAGGTTGAACCATACATAGTAATTCATAAAACTCATTTACTTTCACCCCCTCTTTTATCCACCCCTTCTCTGTCACCATCTCTCTGAAGTCTGTCATTTATCTGTAGAGCGTTTATCAGTTACCATCCTTTCAAAGAAAGAAAAGCATGTTTTCTCATTGGAATAGCTTCCAGCATTAGATTTGCCATCAAAGGATTCGGCATACACCTACAGACTGAACAGTTTTTGTCAAAACTGAAAAGCTCAAAACTAAGCACAGAAATGTTAAAAGTAAATGTTGAAATAAATCTTCAGACAATGAGGAAAAAGTTCTTGTTCAATAAACTGATCCTGTGAAATCATTTGTGTGGTCTGTGATGAAACAGAGAGCCGAGCATGTGGGCGCTGGAGACGGCTAAACAGAACGTTCTGGAACATTATCTGCTGGTGGGAGTTTTGGAAGAACTTGAGGATGTCTTGCTTCTGCTGGAGAGACTTCTTCCACACTTCTTCTCTGATGTCTTTAACATCTACAGAAGTCCAGGTGAACATTTCTTCTGCACATTCACAGAGCTGATGTTGAGTATGCTGGACCTATTCAAATGCTCATTAGTCAGTGTGTGATAATCAGAAATGTTGAAATTTATTCATATAGTAACATTTCAGTGTTACCACTGTATGTGACTTCATGACAGAATCAGTGTGTCTGTGCTCGGTTTAGAATACAGGAAGCTGGGCAACATGACTGTGACCGTCAGAAAACAAACTCCTAATCTGGAAGCCCTGCAGGTGCTTTATCAGCGTATGGAATACGAGTACAAATTCTACAACTTTATTAAAGCACAGTTCCACCTCACCAAGAGGAAGATCGGTCTGAGAACTGGCCCACGACCCTCCAGACATTCCTCCAGTCCATTTTACAGGATGGGCCCTCTAGAGGAGCAGGAGGAGACAGAAGATTTACTCACCTGGGTGGAACCCTGATGCTGGAAGGATTAGATATACTATAAAAGCAGTTTATTATGCACCGATTTATCATGCATGGAGGTAATGATATACACCGAATTATCATGAGTGGAGGTAATGATATACACAGATTTATCATGAGTGGAGGTAATGATATAGACCGATTTATCATGCATGGAGGTAATGATATACAACGAATTATCATGAGTGGAGGTAATAATATACACAGATTTATCATGAGTGGAGGTAATGATATACACAGATTTATCATGAGTGGAGGTAATGATATAGACCGATTTATCATGCGTGGAGGTAATGATATACACCGATTTATCATGAGTGGAGGTAATAATATACACCAATTTATCATGAGTGGAGGTAATGATATACACCGATTTATCATTAATGGAGGTAATGATATACACAGATTTATCATGAGTGGAGGTAATGATATACACCGATTTATCATGAGTGGAGGTAATAATATACACCAATTTATCATGAGTGGAGGTAATGATATACACAGATTTATCATGAGTGGAGGTAATGATATACACCGATTTATCATGAGTGGAGGTAATGATATACACAGATTTATCATGAGTGGAGGTAATGATATACACCGAATTATCATGCGTGGAGGTAATGATATACACAGATTTATCATGAGTGGAGGTAATGATATACACAGATTTATCATGAGTGGAGGTAATGATATACACCGAATTATCATGCGTGGAGGTGAGGCATATATGTTTAAAAGATTTGTTAGGTATGTTTTACTGAACATTAAACTTTGAAGACTTTAAATGATCTTTATTAGCATAACTCTGGAAAAGCTCGAGAAGAACATGATCATCTGTAATATTCACCTGTACAAAGAACAATTGCACTGTCTGTCATCATCAGCATTGACTTACTGTAAAACAATCTTCTGATTCTATTCTTTTATTAAATTCTAGATGTCTGTGTGATTACGCAACTGTAATTTAGTTAAATAATCCAGTGAAGAAAACTATTGTCTATATATTTTATATAAATTCATGTTTATGAACTTTTGTTTTACATGAAATGACAATTTAGGAAAGACATTTTTAAATCAGTGACATTTTTTATATTAAAATTTACCTTTTTTTAAATTTACATTTGATTTGTATATTGCAGAAATGTTATGTAAAAAATGATGAATTTGACGGCAGAATCAACAAAAGCAAAAATGAATCCAAATGAATATAAAAATGTAAACGTGTATATATTTGTAAGTATAATTTTTAAACATTTATATTTATATGTATTTATATATTTATACATTTATGTTTCTGCAGCACTAAACATTTTTAACTGTTAACACTTCTACCATATTATTCTTTAATAACATGTCTAGCGTCAGTTGCATCAAAACAGACGTGAAAACACACATGCGTCTGTGCGCTTGAGAAAATCAGCCAAAGAATTTAATTTTAGGTTTACACTCTGTGAACCATACATAATACTTCTATATTGACCAGTTTATACAACAATGGCAAAATGAAACCGTATTTAAAAACCTTTTAATTTTCTTTTATTTTTCTTAAGTGCCATATTCTCATCTGCACAAGATACAAGGGCGCACAATGACAAATACAAAAGGATGAATAGCATCATTAATGTAAAACAATGTCCAAATCAAAATCTAGCTTGTGCTGTTTTTATTAAACAGACTCTGTGTGAGCAGATCAAGTGTGTCCAGCGCTGTTCCCCAGTGTGACTCCAGTCCTCATGACCAGTTCTGCACATGGTGTCTCTGCACATGCAGATATTTACACTCTGACATTTACACTTTACTGTGGTGAAAAACAGCTCAACCAAACTCATGATTAGAGAAACACCATTTCATGATCTGTCATATTTCTGAGCCCAAGAACAAGATCTGACCAAAAGAACTTTCTGTCACAAAACACATTACTGAAAACCTGGTACCCGAAGAGAGAAACGCAGAAATTAGAGCTACAAAAACACTATGATATTGTGTTTTTACCATGAACTGAGGAACACACCCACAAAAATGACCAACAAATGATCAGACGTTTCAAAGTGTGAACGCTTGAGCAGAACATCTAATGAAAGATCACAAAGAGATTTAAATAATGCATCAAAAATTCCACACCAACACTTGATTGAGTTAACAGCACACACAGTTTATTTCCTCTCAGCCCATCTGCTCTGCCTTAAAACTTTCTTTTGTTTCCAAATTCCAGCTGATTCTTCAGTGCTGCCCCTTTGAACCAACATCAGAGCATAAGCAAATGAACCTCCAGACACACACTGTTTGAACACTGTATTTTTATGCTGGTTGGTGTTTGCAGAGCTGCTGAGCACTGCTGGAAATGAAGGCTGTTCAGCCGGGTGAAGCTCACCTGATCACAGACTGTGAAGTGCTGATATTATCTGAAGTGTTGTGAAGATCTTTCAGACATTTATGAAACACCAGCATCCACCTGACGGAAAACTGGAGTCTTTGGCCATCTAGAGAAGAGCATCAAAAACAGAAAACAGAACGTCGCCTCTTCTCCACAATCCACACAATTTAAGGTATTATTCATGTCTGTGGCATAAATTTTTAGGTCTGTATTTAATATACATGTGTGTGCATTTCGCAGTGTTGCATGGCCAAAACAACATGCACACTAATGTTCCATGCAGGATTTTGTATGTCTGTAGAACTGGCGAGGATTTGAGTTTGGCCTGCAGAGGGCGACGAAAACTCACAATATTAGCCGAATTTATTACACAAGCGCAAAGACAAAATCTGAGTCAATGGTAGAGCTTAAACTCATCACCTCAGTTTTGATTTCCAGCCTATCAAACAGGTGATATTTGTTGTGTAGTTTTTGTATGTGTGTTACAGAAATAAATAGAACAATACGTTATATTTCATCTAAAAGCTATGACGAGTGATTACAGTGTTTGTATACCGAATAGTTTCAACTCTAGATTTAGAAATCAATGAATCAGAAACAGCTTGTCTGGATTTAAATAGCTCAACATTGCAAGTTCACTTAGATACAGAAGCGCTGATTGGTTCCTGGAAAAGCAGCCCACATCCAATAAGAACTCAGCACCACCAATCCCACCAATGAAAACACAAGCAAAGCCTGATGTTTGACAGCTGCTGTCAGTGGGGAGATTTCCTCTCTGCACACAGCAGTTCAAATAATACATCATTTCCTTCACACACACTGTCAGTCTCACAGATTGTGTAGCGCTTATGAGTGAATGTGTATGAATACACTGTAATTTTGTAAGAATATCACCAATCAAACTCAACAGAGGTGCTTCTGGAGAAAATGTAATACATTTACCTTCAGACAGTAATGTCTCTTCAGCAACCATAAACACAACGTGCACTTCCTGTGTCATTTCTATATTATTGGACAGCATGTGTTATTTTTTACAACTGCGTATATATAAGAGGTATATAAAACCTTTCTAGCATTAGTTAGACATAACACACGTGCTCCTCTGAGCACATGAATGTCTGATGATTGGTTAGGAGGTAGATATGCAGGTCAGATGAAGATAAAGGCATGAAACAAGCTTTATTTACGTGCACTTTGCTTCCAGTAAAGTCAAGCAACCGTCTATTGCTAACTAATGACCAATAATTGTGTACATTTGTACCTACAGATTTTTAGATGAATCTTTATGTAAATTATCTTTTTAAGAATCTTTAAGATCAAGTAAAACTGCAACACGTTGTTTTTAAAGGTGATATAAACTGTCAAAAAATTAAAGCATTACATATAATGATTTCCCAAACTAAAAATAGATTATCTAATTTACAGACAAACAGAACACAACCAACTTTTTAGAGTTGTCTTAAATTCTGTAAAGCTCTGGGTGTCAGGATTTCAAACAAACACACATTCAACTGTGATGTAAACACAACATTAGTGTTTCTACTGAAACTTCTATACGTTTATAAAGAACTCTTGTACATCAATGGCACAAAATAATAACATTATTTCTCGTCAGCCTCAAATCTGGTAACACCAGATGGTAACACTGTTTTGGTATTTTTTTTCAAACAATTCACACACACATTCATGTTTCATGAATGAGGCCCCGTTTGTGTGTGTGTGTATATGTACAAGAATACAAATATATATCTTATCATCTATTCTCAGATGGTTGCAGTTGGAAGTGAAGGTGTTTTGGAGATGATGGAGATGCTTGGATCCTGAGCAGGATAAACACACACGCAGGTTGTGTGAGGAGAACAGTGACACACTAGTTTGATGCAGCAGAACACTAAATACACAGCTTATCATACGATCATAAATCACCTTTTTAAATCACTTTTTCATAAAAGTCAAGGATACATTATAATCACTGGAGTCACAAAACACATCTTCTCTTTCCTTTGTCCAGTTTCACACAAAAAAAAACTGGATAAATACCAATTTCCTACAGAAACATTCTAGAGAATTGTGTTGTAAACAGGTAATTGTTGAAGTTGTCCTGAGGACTTGTTTGGCAAAAGTAAAGTGCTTGTTTCAATGTGAGGACTAGAATTGTGTATCACAGCTATAACAGTACTAGAGTTTACACTGTATTAAAGAATGCACATCCACTGATCTTAGCGGACTGTTCACATGGACAGAGAAAAAGCCAAATGTGGTGTCTTTTCTACAAACTACACTCTACAAACTACTCTCAATAACTTGTCATTGGTAATGGGATTAAACTGCAAGACTCTTTATACTGTCCATCAAACATGAATCAATTATGACAAAACAAACAGCCACAAACTTAAAACCACCCACTGGATGAATCATTGAAGAAAAAAACTCATTTTAATGGTAGTAGTTTTTCAACAGTATGATGTACAGTTGCTTTACAGTGAACAGTTTGCTGAAATGCTGTGTTCTTCTCCATCACTACATTCCTGGGCTTGATCAGCCTGGTAGCCAACTTTGACAAGATGCTCGTTTGGTATTAGAGAAACTTCCTGAATTCAGGTTAGCATTCTGAGAGGAGATAAGATGTGACTCAAAACTAAACTCCAGGTCTTCAGCATCCATCAGATCACTGCAGGTGATGGTGTCTATTTCACAATCCAGGCTGCCACTGAACGCTTCCAGATCCAAGTCTGATGGGAATCGTGAGTCCTGAGACTGAATGCTGGTCACACTTCCGTTGAGACCTGCCAACAAAGGATCTAAGTTGGGCTGCATAGATGTGCTTTTGAAGGGAGACAGTTGGAGATGTTGCTTCATCAAGCTTTGGTAGTCTGAATCACCACTTGAGACGCTGTTCAGCTGCCATCTGGATGGCGACACCTTCTTGAGCCCTGTTTGTCCACTAGGTCCAGCCTGGTTGGACATCATGGGGTCACTACGCATCATCAACAGGGCACTGCGATGAGCGTTATAAGAGGAAATGGAGGCACTGGCTTGAGACATCAGTGGATCAGAATGGGTAAGCAGGACATCGCTGCGCCCATGGGACTCAGAGCAGAGCAAGTCCTGCAGACTTTGCTCACTAAAGAGGGAACTGCAGGAGAATGTAGCCTGTTTGTTTTCCTGGATGGTTTGCATTGGAGACTGCCTAAGGCCAGTGATAGAAGGAGGACTGAACATCAAGTTAGAGCCATAGCTGCCAGATGGAATGGCCAGACTGCTCCCAGGGCAGCTGAAGTTAAACACAGGGCTTCCCTGTAGGTTGGCCCCATTTTCATCTTGACCTGTAGACTGGGAAGTCGTCAAGCTGATGTTATCTAGAAGGTCATCCATCAGGTTGTCGGAGAGGCTGTCGTTGAGGTTCATGGTTCCCGCAAGGTCAGCCAGACAAGGCAGCTCTGTCAAGCCAGTGGACGGGGACATGCTGTTTGGGCTGGAATACAGCATGGGTGACAGTGGAGAATCATTATCAGGAACCTCATCCACCTCCAGATTGGCCAGAATTGGGGAAAGACGTCCGCTTAGGCTGCTGGCGTTAGAATTGGTACGGGAACGGAAATCTGTCCAAGCGTCAAGCTCGTCGCTGCTGCGCGACATGGGACTGCCGGTCCATTTGGACAGGCTGGAGGAACTCTCTGAGCTGCCGTCCTGAGATGCCTGCAGAGCAGCCTTCTTTTTGGCAGCACGACCACGGGCACTCTTGATGAGCTTGTTACTGTTGTCCATGGAAACAGCGCGTCTCCGAGGGGCTTTGCCCATTTTTCCACCATCTGGGTTGACCATCCACCATGAACTCTTTCCTGTTCCTTCATTTTGGACCCGGACAAAGCGGCTATGGAGTGACAGGTTATGTCGAATGGAGTTCTGTGAACAGAGAAGCAAATGATAACCTGCATCAAAATAACAGCCCAATGGTTTTGCCTCATTTGTTTCAATTTCATGATCTTGAACCCAAAAGAGCCAAATGCTGAGTGAGGAACAATGAAACTGTGAATGAAACAATGAAACTTAACAAATTGAAAACAAGTTTTAAAAATATTCTCTTTAGAATACTGATTGTGAACCCATCATTATCTAAATCAGAACATTATCTTGTTCTGCTTTAAACATAAGAGAACGGACACTATGCAAGTGCAGGATAAAACAACACAGAGCAGTGTGGTGTCGTGATCAGAAGCTGGTAACTGAAAGATTGCTGACTGAGGAGTGAGACATAAGCTTTTGTAGCTAAATAAACACACAGGTTACACCATAGACTGAAATTCACAATGCCAGGACATTATGGGTGGTTGCCAAGGCGTTACTATGCCATTACTAAGGTGATGCATTTGGTTAGGGGTTTATTCATAATTCATAACATGACCTTGGTGTGACATACACTACAAACTGAACTACAGGAACAGCTCTACAGTTCACAATAAACAACCCTGATGTATAAATCTAAAGATCTTCTCTCATGATAGTACAACTACTTAGTGTATTTGCCTCCTAAACAGGAATAACACCATTGAAGCTGTGCATCTCCCTTTTCCATATGCAGAGAAAGCTAAAGGAACTATGAAGAGTTTCTGAATTATGCAGGAACGGTGCGGTGCAGTGAAGCTGCATTAACGTGCACTGCAGTGCAGAAGGTGCAGCAATTCATAATGCAGTCATGTGTTCACCGTCCTGTGAACAATTCTTTACTGACCTTTGACCTTTTCAATGAGTGAACGGCCCAACCTCATGACTCGTCACTTCCATTAAAGCGTTTTTGCTTCAAGCCTATGAATGGATTGAATCATCAGAAAAGACCTTCTGCTCTCTGAAGAGAACATGTATCCTAAATCATTCTTTAAGTATGTAAGTGTTTTGTTTGTTTTGCTTTGTTAAGCTGGCTAACTGAATTGATTGGATTGAGAACCTAATTTAAGACAGTTTGTTGACATTCATAGCTACACTGATTACAAAACAGATCTCTAAAATTCAGGCTTACAACAGGAGAACTCCTATCAAAGTAACAAGAATCAAGATAGTTTCAGTATGGAAGACAGAATCATTTCTTGGGTGAGGCTTCAAAGGAAATCACGATGAAGCCATCACATAAATGTAGTCCGATCCAAATGACTTAGATTTCAGTTCAGATAACCCTAAGATCAGAGAACCCATCTGATACCAAAGCCGCAGTTGTGTGTTGAAGGACCAGATAATGAACCCTTTAGCATCCAGCATCCTCTATTTCTGTGGCTTTTTGTGTGGGGGAATCGTACACAAGCCTCATGAGTTAAACATATTTCTTTGTTCTTCAAATCTTTGTTATTGTTGCTGAAAAAACATTTTAAAGCTTTGCATCATTACAGTAATAATTGTTTATTTTCACTACAGTAACAAGGCAGTTCTCAATTTCCATTGATTTTTTTAGATTAAATATGACCAAGACACTAAAATTCACTGTTTATCTTATTCAGTTCTAACATTAGTAATCCACCGTTACTTTGCTTATTGAACCATAAACACTGAGAAGAGTTTAAAATGACACACACACACACACAACTGCAGCGCTGCCAGTTTATACACAATGAGTCAAACACCAAAGCTCTTCACACTGCTACACACTGACCTACATAGTTTCCAGTCAGCTGATTGCTGCTTATGCTGAAGCCATGAGCCAATAGGAAGTGGAGGTGGGGACGAAACAGCCAATAGCAACTCTCACGCTGACGACATCTGTGTGTTTTTTCCTCAGTCAGAGGCAAGCAGATGCACACACACGATAGGATGGGCAGAACAGATCTCTCTGCACATTTGATGTTTTAAAAGGGCATTTTTACCATAATCAACAAAAAGCTAATTTCAGTGGATGGTTTGGGAACTGCTATGAACTGCTACCAAAAATAACAGTTTCAATAACTAAAGGCAATTTATTTCAGAAAAAATACAACACTTTTAAATCATACCAAGGATCCTAAATTGTTCTTGCAGTTCAATGACATAAAACCACATGTTTGATTCTCATGCAGGGAACACAAACAGATGAACTCTGAATCACTCTGTATAACACGTCTGCAAAAAAACAAATTCAGTCCAGCGTTTAATTTGCATTAACAGGAGAAATATAATAACCTATACTCATCACATACATATAAATAATATCAATAAATCTAACTCAATTCAGCTGAGCCATGTCAAGAGCATTCCTCTCCAGATCTGTGACATCAAGCACGGATGAGATAAGCAATAACAAAAGCTTTTTTTGTCAAAGATAAAACAAAATTACAAGCTTTGATGACAGATAACTCACAATTAACAGAAGTCTCTATGATGTTCATTAAAGTGTTTTTTCAGTTATAAAAATAATTGACTGTGTTGTTTGTGCTTCATGTTGGCTGTCTGTACAAGGAAAGATACTTTCTTAAATAAGTTTAATCAGCAGCACCTTCACTCAGGTCATCTGTTTCTGTAACATGCAGTAGACGCATCACTAGTCCATCCGCATCTGTGCAAATGTAAACGGTTTGTTACTATAAGGTTACAAAATGCAGATGATCTGAACGACCCAACGTACCTTCCATCCGGCGGAGCTGTTGCTGTCACCTTTGTCCTTGAAGTACGGCACATTTCTGACCATCCAGTCGTAAATCTGGGCCAGTGTCAGTCTGTTCTCCGGCGCGCTCTCGATAGCTTGTGTGATGAGCTCCGCATAGGAATAGTTGCCCCAGGCGTTCCTGCGGGAAGATGATTTTCGGAGCTGCTGGGGAATCAGACCGCTGGCGGCGGCGGTCCGTGTCTGCTGGGAAGAGACCGGGGAGCCGCTGGCGTCTCTATCGCTGACAGCAGCGTTGCTTTCCACGATAAAGACAGCAGCTCTGCGGTGCTCGTGTGCGTCTGTGCGGTCTGCCTTAGATGGGTCCGTAATGACGCCAGATTCACGCCCTTCGATGCCGTTTTCATCCGCCTCCTCCTCGGGTATGATGCCCACCTCGGCTGGTTCCGCTTTCCCCGCACTGGACTCCGGTCTCGGCAGAGGCCAGGTGCAAGACCTCGGCCTTTTTTGGGGTTCGAAATCGGGGTCTAAGTCGACGTCCACAGCGGGGGGGTTCTGCTCCAGAGACGCCTCTGCCATAGTTCTTCAACTCTATGAAATGAATGATGTACGGACGGCTTGTCTGAACACGACAGCTGCGGTGTCCTCATGCATGCCGTTCATGGGTCAACATTGGGTCAACATTTCAGCGCGCGACACAACTCGGACCATCTCATTGAATTTATGTTGCGATTCTTAAAATTATTCACAAATGCATGCAGCTGCATTATGCATGTCCAGCACAGCGCGCAGATTCTGTATGAAAACACTTGCATTGGGTTGGTTTTAGGGATCAATCATTTGTCTACAGCACGTAAACTACAACAATAACGCACAATAACATACATGTACAAATACAAGAGGAACGATCAAACGACACATTGTATCAAAACGCTGCAGCTGTCTTTATTACTGTCTTTTATAGCGATCAGAACGGCTGTCGAAATTGTCCTCAAATGATTAAGCCATACCTCCGGAGCCTTTCCCCCGCAAACTAACACCATTGAGTCCTTATCAAGCCTCCGTGTGTCCCAATAAACCTCCATGGCGGAGCAGGGCGCTGCGTCCCGCGTCCCGGGCGATCCTGCACGGCCAATGCCCCGTTAACGCGCCGCTGACTGCTCGACTATCAGCAGTCCTCTGGAAACTAAGAGAAACACAAATGCTGATCTGCCCCCTGGAAACAGTCGGAGGAACTGCTTCTGAAGGGCCGGAAAACGACCACTCGTGTCATTGAGCGCTTCAGACATAACAGATCAGTTTTAGCCACTTTCCTGCATATATTTATATCCCAGACTCTCAAAATGTCATTTAAATGTGTAATCGAACCTTAAGAGAATGATCGAAAAGTCTCAAGCATATTTCATTATACAATCAATAGAAGGAATTAAGTACATAATTATAATTTTGCATACAAATTAAGCATGTTTGAAAGATTGTCTATTAAAAATGAACATACTTCCAGATCATTCGTGTCTGAGGCACAAACTGAGCTGTGACAGAAACACATTGATACTTCTGGTTGGGGTTTGTTTCCTACCTGTAAGCAGAACTCTGATCTTAACAAACAGCATTAATAAATGCACCTCTTTCTCTCTCTGGCACTCTAAACATAGATCCATTCATGTCCCCTTTAATATTCTCAGGTTACACATCATATGAGACAGATAAAATAACCAACAAATAAACAACAGGCATCTTAAATCTGACAAAAAAATACACAAGACAAAGCTTCAAAACATTCAATCAAAAGTCATTAATTTTTTTTAAGGCAAACAATTTAATAGATCTTTTCATTCTCTCACCTGTTTAACCATTAATGTCAATAAAATATTTCAGAATAAAGGCCTTAAAATACATCTTTGACTGATCAATTCCTCTTCTGACTCTCCACGTCCCACGATAACAAGCCTCAGGAAAAAAGCTTCTTATTTGCATGTGCGTTTATGAAGTGCAGCAGTTCTGAGCAGTTGAAACACAGTCTGTATCAAATTACACAGGAGTTCCTTATGACAGAGATGAGGCAGATAAAAGCTACTTCAAGCTCTCCTGCAGCCGAGTGCTCCTTCATCTGCATCTCTGGAAGGTGAGACAGAGTCCTCTGGAGGGCAAACACCTCCTCCTCACCCGTGAAGAAGGCCAGCGAGCTGCCAGCATCCTGACACATTACAAGAGATCAAATCACTGCTGGCTGTGAATGTGCACAGATGATTTATCAAAGTCAATGTATGAGAGATGTTTTAAGGGCAGCGGTAGATCCCTTATTCATGAAACGTATGTAATACATCAAAGTTAAACAGGAAATGAATTAAATTACCCTGGAAATGACTAAATCATCCAACAGAACATGAGTGTCGTGGTGATGATCGTGATGAACAAACTCAACCATCCAGTGGAGGTTCAGCACCATTTGAACCTGAGAAGATATTTCACAGAGCCATGAGAACTTTCTCCAGAACCTTCAAACAGAGGCTGAGCTCACTGTATACTACACTGTGTTTCACCTTGTGCTCGTAGAGGGGGTCAAGTTATGAAGCGTCGCGTTTGTGTCTTTTTATTCAGAGTGAGCAGAGGAATGTTGCTAATGAACAGCGTGTCAAAGACAGAGGAGATCTCCAGGAGATCTCCAGGTAATCACTGGCAAAAACAACAACAGCATCTTATACACAATTACAAAATATAAATTCCTTTGTAAATCATAACACTCAATATAGCAGAAGCAGGTTTGAAAGACCCATCTTTCAATTTCAGCATCGGTCAAAGGGACACTGAAGAGTTAAGCTTACTTGGTCACACAGCTCCTCAAAGGTTCAGTCAGCGATGGTCCCACATGTCTTGTTTAGTGTCAGTGTCCTGCCATGAACCTTCAGAGATCTTGGACGAGTAACTATGAGAAACACAAACAATCTGAATCATATTAGCAGGTGCACAGATAAATATTCTCATGTAACACATACTGCAGATAATAACCCACCATCATTCCTGCAGAAAAACCTCTTATGATGTCATTCCAAATTATTTCATATAACAACATCATTTTACAACATCATCAACTTCACTTACTGTCACATGTTGTTTAAAGGCCATTTCATCAAAGAGCTGATCAGGTGTTGCATCAACATCGGGCTCACTGGAGCTGAAATGAAGAATTTATTCAACACTTCATAACACAGACACAGTGGCACGCTCAAAACAAACGATTTTCTCACAGATAGAAGAGCTTTCCTGCCGCCGGGCGATTTCTCAGTAATGTCTGACAGTAATGTTGTGTGAGAGATGTACAACATACCTGATCTCAAGAACCCCAAATTCTTACATAAATCAACATTGTTTGATCTTATTACAATGACAAATAAAGTTCAACAAGAACCTTCAGTGCAGTACATGATGAAAATAATAATTTCTTAGTCACATCTCACTGGCTGTGTTAGGAAATAAACATGCTGTAGCGTTTATCTTTAAACACAGCTATGAATGGCACAAAGTTCACCCGCTGTAATTCGTTTTTGTACAGATCTGTACAAGATAACAAGACTCTGAAGACCAAGAATTACTGAAGCAAACAGCACAGACTGTCATGCCGACATAAAGATCAAACTGATAACTTTCTGAAATGAGATCGGTCATCTTGATTAGTATAACCAGCTGCTGTCGCTAAACAGTTACACCAGTTACAACCAGTTAGCAACCTGATAAAAACACTGCTACTTGAATTACATGAGCTGAGCCTTAAAACTGATTTACCTTATCTTAGCAACAGTTACCACCCAATACATTATCACATAAGCTTTTGCCCCACTTTAATGTAAATGTATATAACTGTTTTAGGCTTTTGCAAAATGCTACTCTGAATAATTCTATGCAGTGGATTACACTGTGTATCAGCAACAGGAACTAAGGGATGGAGTGTAGCTGAGAGTCAACTGGAGGTAAAACACAAATTAGATGTGGCAACAACAACGACTCCATTCAGAAAGAGATTCTCAAACAGCTGCTTCAAAATCATGGCATCAGCAATATCAGTGACCTGCTCAACAGACAAAAGTCAATGATTCCTGCTCTGTTGTGACATTGATTCTCACTGCATGAATTATAAAGATAACAGGAGCTGATCTACACTGAAGGGGTCACAGAACTGATTAAATCATACAGTCAGAGTGTAATATTCACCTGGAACTCGTCAAAGCACAGAAGACACGCCTTCTCGCTGATCTGATCTGATTTTTGCTAAAAAATATTAGCAAACTCACATTTATGTACATTCAACATGAAGCCATGGAAATGAACCCTTGTCTTCCTCACCGTCTCTACGTGATCTTAAAACATGTCCATAATCACTGTTTTACCTGTGAGTGAATCATAATCCTAACATAATGAGTCAATCATGTCTATGAGAGCAGCTCAACACTATATAACAAATAGCACCATATAGAACTTACCAACATCACCATATATGTCATAACCGTTCAGTGGCTTTTGCCTGGAGAAGAACTGCTGGAAAGCAAATGAAGGTAGGAATACATATTTATTACTGCTGCTTCAGGCAACACAACATCTCAACTGCTGATGTGTTCGTTGTTGTGTCCTCTCAGATCCCTTTGCATCTGATCCAGTTTTTCCAGAACAGTTGTAGATCTTCTCGGAGAACTCCATCACTGACTAGACTGCTGTTATGCTCCAGAGGTCTGGGCTCCTATATACATTGAGACAGCACATCTACAAGACAGAATTGTGTTTTATGAGAGCAAATGTGAAAGTGAGTATTAAACAAACCAGCCGGTCTGACAGCAGGGTCTGATCTCTACAACACTCATTAACATCTGAGAAGAGACAGGACTAAAACATTAAGACACAGACAACGCCCAAAAGATGTGTTCTGACCAACCTGAACTTTTTATTAGTTTTAGGGATTGACTTGTTGTAACAAGGGCTGTATCTCACTAACTACAAGATTTGTAGTACAGTTGCAAACATGCATGCTTTCTCTAGCAGTGATATTGCATGTTGGTTTACAATACCGATGAAGAATCATATATAAACACCGCCATTCTGAGAAATACACTGTGCCGGTCTAACGACCTTATAAAATATCAACATATACCCTAATTACCTATTTTTCTTAAAATAAAAACAGACGCACCCCTCCACCATTTCATGTCAAACACACCCTGTCAGTGTTCTAGGGGTGTAACGATATTACAAACCGAACCGAAATATCGCGATACACCAACCACGATACGTATCGCGGTACTCTCACGCCCCCTGCTGCCCATTGTTGAGGTTGACGTCACTTGTCTCTAACTAATTTAACCAATTTAAACACATCTTTATTTTATCACATTTGATTAAATTGTATTAGTAATGATGAGCTTTTGTTCTAAATTTTAGTCTAAATATTATATTCTAAAGTATTTTCCAAGTGCATGTCATGTCATGTGACTTGAGTGAGCGATCACACTCGGTTACTACTGTATTTATTTAATTTTAGTTTACTTAGTTAAGATGACTGCACTAAAGAGAATTGTTTTTTTCTGACTAGTCTATATTGGAGGTATTTATTTAATTTTTGTTGTTTACTCAGGTATCCTGACTGCACTAAAAATGTGATGGCAAAGTTAATAAAGAAAAAGTTTAGTTGTTCTTGTTATTAAGTGAATCTATTGTTCCTTAGCATTGCTGTTAAGATGACATCAACCCTAACCCCACAGCAAACAGAAACCGAACCGAACTGTGGCTCCAAAACCGTGAACCGAACCGAATCGTGCCTTTGGTGTATCGTTACACCCCTAATCGCTATATATATAGCTGGATGAAAGAATCTATATCATATTGTATTGCAATGTCTGATTTACACCCCAGTTTTAAATTTACATTGTTACCCTATTACTTGGCCTTAAAACACTAAAAATGCACATTTGTTGGCCAGGAATATCAAGTCTTTTAGTAGGTGTTCATAACGGGTCTCATAAGATTCACCCACATGTAGCCACATTCACCACAAATCACTTTAAAAAAAATCAAATCTTTCTTTGTTAATTAGCTTTAAGATACTTTAAACTCATTTCAACGTTCAGATCTGCAATTAACGGGAACTGCCGTTGATTAGACCTTAATACAACAGAGAAATCAACTCACACCATCCGATGAAGAGAAAGACCCATTTACGGAGCTTGTCTGTGGAGTATGTCATCACAATGGCTGTGTGGAGATAACAACCCTCCACAAACATCCAGAAGAAATTCGTCACCACAAAGTAATTATAGATTGTAGTTACGAGACGACACCACGGCTGTACAGAGGGAAGGAAAGGTTGTTAATTGGTGTGAACTTCTTGGACATTTTACAATTCTGCAAATCTTTCACTTTTTCAGTAAACATACTGAAAAATCACTATCCTAAACATTGCAATGTAAAGTGTGCAACCTTTACAGCAAGGACTATGGCTTAATTTACACACAGGGAAAAACATTATTTCTTAAATGTAATTTGCATTTTTTTCACAACCACAATTTTTACTTTTACTCCATACTATATTCCATGAGATGTAAACAACAACAGAACAGCATTTTATGACTACTGTTATACACAGTAATACACAGCAGCTGGTGAACAGGTGTTTTGGATCAGTATATTTTAATAGTAATATTAGTATATTGTGTATTATAAACAAATTCAGTCCTGGATACTGACTGGTCAATACAACAATCCAGACATGTTATTTTAAATGATGTTCTAACAGCTATGATGCAATATTTCTGTTTAGCACTGTTCAGCATATATAAAGGCAGACTTTTACCCTCAGTTTCTTCTAGAGGAAGTTATGTTTTATAAAATAATGTTTTAATAAAGATGTGTTGATACACTTGTTGTTATATTTTAACTGTTATAAAAGCAATATGGTTTGAAAGAATGCATTACATTGTACAAATAGTGGCTTAAGGGCATTGTTATGCTAAAGGGAACTCAACGCTGCGGTAGGCTTGACACTTTGGGGAACGTGCTTCAGCTGCGGCCAAATCTGAACGTGTTAAATCAGGCCTATTTATAGGTAGGTCAAAGTCATGTGACGTAGCATTGCACGCCACAAAGCCTTTAAAAGGCGCCTGCAAAATACATCATTAGTTTCTTGTCTTCAGGAAGCCTGTTTGTCTGCACGTTAGTCAGGTTTAAGCGTGAGGGAAAAAAGAAGATATAAGCGCTAGGAAGCAGCTACAAACAAAGCAAACAAAAAAATAATAATTTTTTTAAGAAGAAGTATTTTAAGAAGTGTGTCCTGCCTGCCCACGCTACAATACGATATGTGTGTATTTGTTTGAGAGCGGAGTATGCGAGATCAGCTCTTGAGAGAGCTGACAGCCCATGTGAATCACTTCCACTAACTATGCTTCTCTTCCACTGACCATGCTTTTCTCAAAGTATGCATAGAACACCTGATGCTAGCAGCATGCCTGTCCCCATCATCACCTCGTGCCAGAGCCCCCCGCGGGCATTTCTGCTTTCCCTGGCACCCCAGGTGTCTTTGGGGGGCTAAAGCATCCGGCGGTTCATCTATCCCATCTTCTCTCTTTTATGTCCAGATACATCCTGACAGTTCTCTGATTCAGGAGACTGGTAGAGAGGATAAAACCTCTGTTATTTTCTGGCAGCATGGAAACCTCTTTTCAGTTTATCAGCATGGCTGTTAAGTGCAGCAGACAGAGGGTACAGAATTTACTTTGGCTCCCGTCCTCCTTGCTTCGATGGAGTCTTGCAGACTATAGTATTAGGAGAGCAGCACCTAGAGCTCAAGACTATATTGGCAAAAGGGCCTATAGAACGTGTTCACCCTTTACATGAGGGATCTGGGCTTTTATAGCCAATGTTTTGTAGTACCCAAGAAGGACTGGGGGCTGTGTCCAATTCTACATCTGCGTCACTTGAATCTGTCTCTGAGGAGATAAAGATTTAAAATGTTAACAGATTCTTAATGTTAAAGATTGTGTGTCAAATACAGCCTGAGGACTGGTTTGTCACAATAGATCTGAAGGACGTATACTTTCACAGGGAAGGAATACGGGAAGTGTCTCAGATTCAATACGGGAAGTGTCTCAGAAGCAAAGCTTACCAATATTGAGTGCTTCTTTTGGCCTAGCCCCATCACTATGCACTTTCATGAAGAGCATGGATGCAGCTCTGGCTCCTTTAAGATTCCAGGGAATCTGTGTTTAAATTAAACAGATGGCTTCATTTATTGTGTCCAGTTAGAGCTTTAAGGATCTATGTCCACCGCTCAGGCCAGTGGCGTAAGACCTCTCAGCTAGTCTGTTTTGGTGGTGGCAACTGAGGTAATTCAGTCACAAAACAGTGGTTATCTCACTGGATCACAGATGCTATTATCCTGGCTTACGAGGCCTGTGACCTTGTGTCACCTTTAGCAGGGGTGTAGCATCACCAGGCTCAGTCTAGGGGAGCATCGCTAAGTGCTGCTTGTGTTGCTGCAGGCTGGACCTCTTTGCACACATTTATTAGATTTTACAGTTTAGACTTGAATTCAACTCCAGGCACTCAGGTCCTCCTGGTTTGGCAAGTCTAACTCTGCTGTTTTTGTGCCAATGTTTCACAGCATCTGGGGCAGGCCTTCCCTCACTGTGGCATAGTAGGTATTATCGTTTTCCATAGCATCAAGCCTGATGCAGTGTCGAAAGGAACATCTCAGGTTATGTATGTAACCTGGTTTCCTGAGACAGGGAACAGGACGCTGCATCACTTCGCCACACTTCGATCTTGCCTGCACGGTCTTCCTTCAGACTTGAATTTGATGATGTATTTTGCAGGCGCCTTTTGAAGGCTTTGTGGCGCGCAATGCTACGTCACATGACTTTGACCTGCCTATAAACAGGCCTGATTTTATTCGGCTGTGGTCCCCATAGCGTCAAGCCTGACGCAGCATCTTGTTCCCTGTCTCAGGGAATTTGGGTTACATACGTAACTTGAGACATTTTCAAACACACCATATTTTTTTAACTGTTTTCTAACCTTTTACACAAATCATGGTTTACGGATGCGCTGACAGTTTTTGTTTACACTTTTACAGTTTTCATTTTCAAATCGCAAATTTATGTTCACCATTCTGGCACCAACCCCTCATGTGGGTGGAGCTTAATTGTGCTTTACTCTTTTTGGCCTTTTTGGCTTGTGAGATTTTGATTGACAGCTGATTGTAGAAAGCAATCTGGATGCGGTTATCAGTATTGTTTGTAGTGTTTGTTCTGTAGATTAACTGTAAATTACTTATTTAATTAGCTTTTTAGTTACTAATTAAGATTTGAGGTTTGGGTATTCTTTCAAGATAAGCTCCTAGGAGAATCACAGGGCATCTTTGTCATCATCCTTCTCATTTGTACTCCTGTCAGCCTCAGATAAGTTTGCTATTAAGAGCGGATCACTTGACATTATGTCAGTAGCTGATGCTATGGGAAATGCCCTTTCTCCGAAATCTTCTAAACATTACTGAATAACGCCAGTGAAATAAACTGGCCAATTCTGTTTAATTATGCAAATTTCATGCAAATCCTGAGGGGGATAGCCAGCAGCCTAAAATGCACTGCAACACAGCATTATCTCAGAATCAACACCTGCCCCTCAGCAGCATTATGCAGTTGCAGAGGCTGGCCGCTCTCAGCTCGCTTGCAGCATGCGGTGCCAGTCCTACACGCTTTCCTCGCAGGATGGTGCCCTGCCATCTCGCACAACCCCATCAGAGAGGACCACCATCTGGGGAATTATCTGAATGACTGGTTGATCCTGGCCCATTCACGGATTGTGCTCATCAGCCGCTTAAGCCTGGTCGTTTGCCATCTTTAGACCCTGGGACTGTAAACATGCAGAAGAGCATGTTGCTCCCAAACCAGTCTTTAACTTATCTGGGTGTGCATTTGGACTCATTTTGTGAAGCAAGCCTGCCTGTCTACCAAGTGTGTGCAAAGCATTCTGTCTGCCCTGCGTCTGTTCAGGCATAAGGATCACCCTAAGGGTGAACTGGAGTCCAGTGACTGATGCAATGTCTCCTTCCTATGATAGTAAGTATTCCTGTACAGTAGCAGTGCTGACTTTAAAAACTCACTAATTACATCCTTTATTGTACGGACAACCGTAGGGTATATTCAGTTTCCTAACCTGTAAGAACACATGCCATCCATTACAAAGAGAGGTTACAATTAAGCTGAAAAATATAATTTTAGGAAATACCAAGTGTAGCATCTGGTCTGACCAAAAGGTTACCAGTTGGATCGTAAAATACCAGAGTCTTGCTTTAGCACAGTTCAATGCAAATAACTAATTTGTTGCCTGTAATCCTGCCATTCTTTACTCTCCTCCCCTTCTCTCTTCTCTCATTGCTTTATGTTTTATGTATTTGTTTATTGTGTGTATACCTGTTAGTTTAGTTATTGTGTATATTCCCTGTAGTTAATAAAACACAGTTATGCCCCACCCCCACCAGAGGTTTGTGCCAGAACAGCGAGTAACAACGCCAAGGTCATGGGTTCGATCCAAGGGATTGCACATACTCAGAAACAATATATAGTATAATGCAATGTGAGTCGCTTTGGATAAAAGCATCTGCCAAATGCATAAATGTAAATGTCAAATGTAAGTTTAAAAGTGTTTCCTACCTCATTGGTCTCATGAATGTTGTGGTCAATCAACTGAAGCAGAAACCACATAACATTCCGCAAAATGAATGTCGTAATTAAGTTCCAATGGATTATGTTGCGAAGGCATCGAATGCTCCTTGAATTGAAAAACAAAAAATAATTTCAGTGATTATACTCTGACAGTTTTAGCACTTGCTTAAGCTGAGTACTTGAATATGTATAGCTTTCAGAGACAAACCAGAGGTGAACTTTGTCCTATTTATACTTTATTGTATGTATGTACGTATGTATGTATGTATATATACAGTATATATATATATATATATATATGTATAGCTATAAAATATATAGCTTTTGATATTTTATTTCTTTGCAACCCATATTTAATTCATATTTAATGTGGAACTCTGTGGCATGGCAGGATTTTGAGACAGAGCTGAACGCCGCCAACAGACAACATTGTGTGTCCACTCATAGTAAATTGTGTTCGAATTTTAAAGATGTGGCGCGGCACATCTTGTCCAGTGTGCGACTCCCTTTACTCCACCTATTTCCTCATCATATCAGGGACTCCGTCCGTGACAGCAGCATGATTGCGTGAGGTGCGAGATGATGTTCTCGAGAGAATACTTGAACTTGATCAAATGTAGGCAAACAACATCACATGCGCTCAGAGATGTATAGTAACGAAGTAGAACTACTTCACTACTGTACTTAAGTACTAAAAGGCCGTATCTGTACTCTACTGGAGTATTGTTTTTTCTCCTACTTCCA
>JAZGTJ010005958.1:0-26155 GCA_036877575.1 Botia almorhae | reverse complement strand
AATCTAAAATATGGGTTAACAGACTGAAGTTTTTGGGAATTTTTGGAATAAAGAGATTGAGATAATCATGGAATTTTTATAACAGCCTTTAGAAAAATAAACCAAAACGATCTTTGGATGTCTGTGTGTTGTGTATAGATGGGTGTGGAGGTTCAGCAGAACCTGCAGCTGCTTAGCCAAAGATAACAAATTGCCCCAGCCGAGGTAACATGCAGTGGGGGACTGTGGCATTCATTTGCTAATTCTTCATCTTATTTTCACACAGCACACACCATTCTTTTCCTCCCTGTCTTTCTGTAAATAATATCTCTTGTTTTGGTGTCAGGGTAGGGAAATAAATGAAATATGGAAATTTCATAAACACTTTCTGAAGCTTTCTGGTAACAGTGGGTTTCCGCCCATTCCTGTGTGACAGGAAGTGAAAAGACGGCAGGAGGTGGACAATATCCAGCACCCCTCGCTCTCGCCCAAAAAAAACTGTCGCTCTGCTCCTTGTGTCTGTCTCCCTCGCATGAGGAAAATGAGATTATTTTTGACAATGACTGATGGGCCGGCCATGAATACATTTGTTACAGAGAATGAAAATCCCTGTTAAATCTCATTTTAATGAGCAATGCGGACGGTGGACACCAAATTTTTGTTCAATGGAAGCAGTGTGGGCCGTTTTTGAGCGTCGCTGAAATATTCATACAGGAACGTTAAAACTCATTCAACATTCATGTTTTGGGGGAACTGTGAGGACCTGTAAGCTTGGAAGTTGATCAGAAACTTGTGTTGTAAAGGTAAGGTAAGGGTATTTTTGGCAAAACATATTTGGTTTTGCTGTCTAACACTACAGTACAGTTGCTGTCTGAAACATTACAGTTTGTTGCTGATTCACCAGGTGATATAATAAACAACATTAGGCTTAAATTTAAATTCAAGTTGTGAATTTCAAAATCAAATTAGTCCAGACTGGTTTGTGCTGCTCTGGTTATTGGACTTGCATAGTCATTTTTTGCCAAACTTTGTAGTCAAGCTGGTCAACCAGCATGGTTTTCTGGTGATGTTGGCTTACCACAGTTGTGTTGCTGGTTAAGCTCGCCAATCTGCCAAAATATTGTGCTTGTAACCAAGTGTGTACTTTACTTTTTAGCCACTGGGTTTGTGTTCTTACATTTAATCTGCTCTATTTTTAATTCATTTGATTTTTTAATTGCTTTTTATTGCCGTTCACCATACAGCAGTGTCACATTTTAAGTGCACAAAATAGTTCAACTTTTTAATAGTGCCTCAAGCCCTCTGCGTCCACTTCAATAATCTCCGTCTCAGCGCTCTCTTTCCGAACGCAACACTACCGTACTGCATGTCCTGTGTGAACGACCCCATTACTGTAGACCAGAGCTCAGAAACGGCTCGGCCTGCCCCGCGGTTCTCGTGTGTGACCTGATGTCTGACAAAGATGATTGTTCTGTTCTGTTTCTCCTCTGCTCTGCCCGCCCCGGCGCTTCCCTTTCCCCCTCTGGAGGCGTGGCCTTCCCCCCAATCCCACCCTGCCACCAACCTGACAAACATCAGCGCTGTCAAGTCCCCAACGCATGACAAGCCAATCCATCTCCACCCCACGGCAGCCCTTAAAACAAGCCCTGTCATCACTCTCCGCCCTCCGCCAAGGAGAATGAAGATGAGAATGTTGATACATCTCGTGCACGCTGTCGACAAATTGGCGACAGATGTTGACTGTAAAATCTCACCTTTCTATTAATGTAAAAAACCTTCAACGGCTACGTGACACAGTTGAATTTAGCCGCATTTAGCCGCTATTGTTCTGTTATATGTTTTTGGGGGCGTGTGTGTGCGTTGTCACCTTGCCACAGAACTCACGAGGAGTGCCGGGCCTCTTCTTTCACTAACAGGATTAAACACTGGGAGTTTATGTCTTTTACACAAGCTATCGGCTTGTGTCGCGGAGCTGGGAAAAATGGGATCAACTTCCAGGCAGCTCATTACTGGAGGAACCAACGGTCCGCATTTGCTCTGTGTGTAAGTCCCCCGCTGGATACACAGAGACTCAATATCACTTTGGCACACACCTGTGGTCAAACAGTAAACAAGCATCGACAACACTTATACACACACACAGTGCACACACGTGACACACACACAGTACAGCGGATGAATTTGACATGAGGAAGGGGACAGGTTAACAAACACATTGTTTGGAAGAAAGGATAATCAATAACCTTCTCCGGTCTTTGCTTGGATCTTATCCCGACTGTGTGTCGTCTTATGGCTGCACTCCAAAAGGATTTTTTCAGCTGTATCTCACAGTATATCCGATTATAACTGGATTTCTCCTCCGTCGTAAGACATTCCTCTTGCTGCGTGAGGATCGAGGGTTTTCCGCACCCCCTCATTGATCTTTACAGACATAACGAAATGTAAAACATCGCGCTGGAGTCGGGAAATAAGAGACGCTCATTAGTCTATGTTAAAATATGTATAAAGGTGCTATCAAAGCTGGGACGATGAAGAACAGATTTCTGCTTCTCAGACGAGATCTGCGACAGGGTTAAACCGTTCTTTGAAATATCGGGAAATATCACGATTATTGAGGCGTGTGCGACTAAGCCTGTCTTTGTGGTTGTGTAATTGGATGTCTACTTTACGTAGTCACTCTGGTTCTACCATTGGCCGAAATAGTCATTTTGAGTTCTCTTTCAACTAGGTTAAGTCCTAGAACCCCAATGAGACGCAACCCAAACTACATCTGCATCACAGAGGGCCTGAAAATGTAGTAATCAATTACATTTGCATTTGCTAAACCAGCCAGTATACCAACAAACACTGTTGCTTACATTAGTAATGCATTAAAATATTGTATCTTATATTTATTAAAGTATAACATTTACACAAAAATATAAAAACACAATTATTATTTACTCACCCTTCATGTCTCTCCGATCGAGTGTAAACTGGCCTACAAGCGCTGTAATAACTCTGAATAATGAGAGGATCACTGTGGGTGCAGTCAAATTCTCAGTTTCCTCTTTCATGCTGTTTTCTCCTCATTTTATTCTCTCATATCTGATAAACTTGGACAATATTGGGGTCTGCAGACGTGCTGATTAGAAACAAAGAAATAGCAGCCTGAGAAACCTGTGTTTTACAGCCCGTGTGCTCTCTCTAATGAAAGCTTAACACACGGCCCTTTCAGAAGCCCTCCATCAAAGCAAACAACATTGCTTCATAATGCTTTCATGCTTGTTTTTAATTCTCCTGCATTAATTGCTGTTTATTTTCTCAATGGCACGTGGAGCTGCTCGCAAACGTGAGAGATTCTCACTCTCGGTGACAGGAGAGGTGCCAAGACAACTTTTCCTGCTCTGACATTAACTAATGTTTCCTCATTACTGTAACCAACTAAATCTTATCAAGCTGCTTGTGATTTAAACTAGGCTCAAGCTACCCTGTTTTCTAAGCTACCCAAAACATCTCCAAAACCTCTTTAGTGACTGCGGAAAGCGTCTGATCGGCACAAATAAAACTAGAAAATAATATATTATATCCATAATATCTAATAAATAATTCAATTTCTTTTAATTATTTAAAGGCATTATCTTAACAAACATATGCACCACACTAAGAGACAAAAGACATTTTGCGTAAGTTTTGTTTCTATAAAGATGTCTGTATTACAATGTTGATTCTCTCTATTTGCAGAAAAGGTAAAAACAGTTTATATGAATGCCACAACAATTTATATGAAGATTTCCTCAACATTATTTTGAAAATGACAGATGGACCTTTTTGAACAACAGTAGCGTCCTATACAATTGCTACTCTTACTCAATAATTCTTTTCCTCTCACCTGTTCCTTTTGATCTTCAAAACATTTTCCCCTTCATCTCATCACTTCCCTTTCATTTCTTCTGTAATATTTTTATGTTCTTTGCTATAATAACAGCAAGTGAGTCACTCAATTAGTGGGTTATGCAAACTCATTTGCGTCAAGTTTCAATGAAACCGCGCTGTATGGCTCACTGGTCTAGGGGAGGAATTAGTAGACAGGTGGACTAAAAGCCCTGCTCTTGTTTGCCGTCGTAATGAGACGCGGTAACTGATGTGAGGCCTGGAGCACTTAATGGCATGATGGACTTTTTGATAAGAGGTCTCCTAATGGTCCTGATCCATCTCAGGACAAAGCGAGCGCCTCTTTAATTGCTTTTGTGGTGTTCAGGTACTAATGAATCAGAATTGGCTTCATTACAAGGATGTTGAGAAAATAGCTCCACGTTGAGACTTTATGACAGTATCTTTGTGTCCCCTAAGCAGGTGCCCTCATCAGTTCCGAAAAACAGTTCCAATAAGTGCTTTTCATCCATTGGACCAGCCAGTTCTGAAAAAGACGAGCACTGATGTGGCGGCTCACGATTGGTCGCCTGTCAGTTGCCAAGGCAACGACATGATAAAGTGCAAAAATCTACACAGGAGTGTTCTTCGACAGCCCTCAAACTTTGACCAATAGGCAAAAAGGCCACAGCCAACCATAACTTTATTCTCACTGTCACTTAAGTGTGTGGAAAATAAAACAGCAGCTGATGCGTTCGTACCACAGCGTCGGCTGGCAAGATCTCCCTCCTGTTGAGAGTGTTAAACGCAGTGCCTGCAGATTCAATCACGCATGTGGCTTTCTTCCAAAATGTCTTTTTATCGGGCTGCGTGCTGTCTGTGGCCACTCCCTGCCCCCCCGGCCACCGCTTCCTGCCAAATGCTATTCGCAAATATTAGTGCTTGAGGAGTCATAGACACTGCATGAAATGTCTTTAGAGGACCTCAGATTAGGGGCTGAGTCTTCTGAGGCCACACAATAGCTTTGTGCGAGGAACACAATGATGTTTAACTCATTTAATATTATTGATACTCTTTATATTTGTTTTTATGACTATAAGTAAACCTACAGGTGTTTAATATGTAGGCTTTGTTTATGTATATAGACACGTGTATATTCGTATATATGTGTGTGCCCACATAATGTATATATGTGAGCATATGTGTGTGTGTGTGTGTAGTCAGTTTCTGCATATTGTATAATGATTTATAATTACAATGATATCTAATCTAATCTATTTATATCAAGTTCATTGTAAAGGCAACTCACATTTAAAAGAAGAAGATAAATCTCTTAGAAATAAATACAGATAAAGGTGACTCTGCCGTGGTCATTATGGAAGTGCTCATTGATTTGAAGCATGTGTTGTGTGGGCTCTGACCCTCTGCCCTCCTGCCACAACATATTTGCTCTTTATGAAAATAAATTCACGCCGGTCTTGATTCATTAGCGGACACAGCTAATTGTTTGCCCACTCACAGCGACAGGAAGGATGATGAGTAAGTGGGCATTCATCAAACTTCAAATTACCAGGAACCAAAGGGAGAGAAGCCAGGGGAAAAACGAGAGATTTATGAGCGTCTCCCGCGCGTGAATGCTGATCTACATCCACCTCAGCATTTGTTGATTATTTCCAGGTTGTTTACACGAAGAAAATGATCCAGACCATCATTTTAGCACACTTGGAGGCGTCCGATAATTTTAAAAGCCCATTTTGATTCACTACTGTCCAAATGAATCTACAATGCAGTGGCCCACATTAATTCTGTTGCCCTCAAATTACACATTGTTTATTTGGTCATAATCAGATCACTTTTTAGAAATGACTCTATAATACTAATACATCTTTTATATATCTATTTATCTCACTGTATACCAGCCACTGGAAAAAATGTGATTTAAGACAAAACATATTACAGGGCAAATATATGTAAAATTGTTTCATATGTGTTAGCAATTAAGACTTTAATTGTCAGTAAGTCATAGAAAACATAGAACAAAGTCATAGAAACTTTTATGACAGTTTTCATGACAGAATTGTTGTTACAGAGTTTAGCGTCAAATACGAACTATAATTAATCAAATGTGTTTAATTGCTTTAAATGAGAAAGTCTAGATTCTTCTACCGTGGGTCTTACAGGGTTAAGTCCAATTTAAAGTCCAAATTTAATCAGTGTAACGACTGACTACAACACATTACCTCAACACTACACATTGTGACGCCTACAAAGGATGTCGCGGCAGTGATGCTAATGCAAACTGTCAACGCTGTGGTGTCGGGAGCAGACGATTATATTTCCCAGAGGGCTTTGTCACCTCCTGCTGTCAAGAGCCCTACTCACGAAAAGATCAATGTCCATAATATGATATCCCAGGAGACTTTGCTGCTCTGTAATGTGCACGAGCGGCGGAAGCTCGCCGGCTCCTAAACGCCGCGATTCCCAAGAACATTTTCACTTGAAGGGACTTGAAGCGGAAACAATGAGAGTATGGATAGATGGATCTTATCGCCGGTGATCATCGGTCTCGTCTAACATTTTGAAGTTTTATTCTGAAATCTGTCAGAGTTCCTTTCTGTATCTGAACTTGATATATGATGAAACGTAGCGGAGTCAACACGCGCGCGAGCTAGAGAAGCGTTTCTGTCTCCGGCGGTGATTTTAACTTGCGGGAATGTTATAGGGAAGCTTTAAAATATACCCGATAAAGGAAACATGCCAGGTCAGCAATATACTTCATATAAGACAAAGTACAAGGGTAATATTTCAACGCAGCCTTGAATAAAGCCCTGTCAGATGCTCCACGCGTCTTTAAATTAGCTCGGTGGAGATGTGCGCATAAGCATATTGCACTAAAAAATGTCAAAGTTACTGCCGTGGGATTTAGATACCTACTGTGCCATCTATTATGATTAGATGTTAACCCCATGCACAGCAAAGGGGATGAATTTAAACCGTATACAGCCAACTAACACATTATGCATCTCTTTCCTCAGTGGGCTACAATCGCATCTAAATGCTATTCTGACAAATTAGAGCCAGTTTACTTTGAAAGGGAAGCAGCTGAGTGTAATTAATTGTGGGTCTGTTTATTTGTTTGGTATTAATTAAATTTGACGTGGATGGGGTTGGATAGATTTGGCGGAGAGTTACTGCAGGTTACTGTGAGGAAATGCGATACGACTTCATTAGAATTTGTACATATTAGAAGCATACGTGTGTTTTTATGTGTGGATAGACACTGAAATGTACAATGTCAGACTGTTTTGTTATGTACTTTAGAGATGTAGAAATGTTTAGGAATTGATTCATGGTACATGAATTGAGTTTATTGAGTTTATTATCATTTTAATATTTGACATTTCTTGAACGTTTATTTAACTCAGTTAACACATTTACCCATTTTGACATTTTGCTGTAGTTTCATTGTTCTGTGGGTTTTAAGACTGGTAGCAATAAATGGGTGACCAATCTTGACAGGACCCATTTTTAACATGTCTTGATATTGTACATTTTTGTGACCATGCAATGGTTTAGAAATACACACTTCATGTAAATATTTGAATAAGTTCATCCTGTGATATCAGTGAGATAACTAACAAGCTGTAGGCTCTCTAAACTCTGGGCAAATTCTTTCTGCTCTGTTCCCTCTCTCGTCTTCACTCTGTTCATCTTCACAATCAACATTGAAATTGTATTTCTCATCTAACCAGCCGTCACTCAGAAAAGTCACATTTCATTGACTCAGACAAGTGTGGAGTGTTATGTGCCTGCAGGCTCTGACTGTGGGGCCCGCTAACCACCATCCGTCTGTTCTCCCATGAACCAATGAAATCGCCTCGAACCATTGGTGTCCACTTCCTACACTCTCAAGTCAATTACCAGTTCCTGATTTATTCAGAAGGTACGTCTTTGTTATGGATTAAAATATAATTGCTGGTTTTGCAGGCTTTTCCAACAATGCAACCCATAACCAAGCATTCTCAGAAGGGCAAAGGGGAGTTCGTATTTGGCTGCCATGGTTCCTATGTGACAGAAACTGTTGATTAGGTGTCAGGCCGCTTCAGAAAATGCGAATGAAGACGAGCTGTAAATTTGCACTCTGTTCTTTTCTGAGAATTTTAATGATGTTTCAAGTGGGATAAAATAGGAAGAAAGGTCTTTAATGAAATGTTAAACTGGGGTATGTTTAACAATAGTACAATAATCTGTGGTGAATTTCTCTTCCGTCGACTACGGTTAGCAGCACAGCTTAAGAGGGAGGGCTGAATATCTGTTTTTGTCGAGTGAATCTTGAGGACAGATCCTGTGCTAATTGGGACGCTCATCTATCTCATGCTTCCTTTCAGTTTTGCCTGACAAAAGATAGGATGAATCAATTGATGAATGGGCGGATGGATTGATGGATGGACAAATGATTAAATATACTATATATAAGTCCACTCTATCTATATGAAGTGTGATGCAAGCTGTAGCTTTTATTATGTTAACTTTATTCTAAAGAAAAAATAGTTTAAAATTAAAATAAAATGAATAGCTTTCTATTATACCTTATTTTCTCCTATTTTCACCTCCAATCACCTGTCATATAGACATTTCATATTTTCTTTCATTTACACTTTTATAACTAAAGGGTTACAATAGGCTATGTAAAATCTATTGACTATTTGAAAAAGGAAGATATTTTAGGTAACAATTAAGAGTTATTGTGTAATTCGTTTTTAAAACAAAGACCTCTGCAGATATGAACCCTCTTTCTGTTTATTTATTAATTTGGCATTTAAAAACTGCCTCACTGTTTTCACAGAACTAGTAATATTCCGCTTGTAGTGTATGAACTCAGTGTATCGTCACACTACAAGGTTAGTACAGACATATTTAACAAACGAATCTCCATTATGCATCAGTGTTAGATGTCTCTACACAATAATACAAATACACTCATCTACTTATAACATACTTATAACATCTACTTATAACAAACCATTTGTTGTTTTCCAGACATTTTGCAATGTCCCACTAAGTGACGTTGCCTTCTACTTAAATGTGTATTTGTCTGTTACCTTTCCAGAGCACTGATTCTCAGAAAATGATGGATGAAGCAGCTTTTAATATTAATACTATTAGAGCAATGATTTATTATTTTCGCTATTTTTAAAATCGGAGGGTCAGTGAACAGACACGGGACACATCAGTTTAAAGTCTTTACCCAAAACACAATTCTCCGCTTATTGAGACTGAAGAGCAGCGTATGCTGTTACAATAATCTTCTACGCTCGCCCAAATCTGTATTCATGAGATTTCACTGACTTGTTGCATAAAATTACATGAAATATCACAAGCTTTATTGGACTGATGTAAATTATATCCTGCTCAATGCCACTTACATTCGCCTGTGCTCGTTCAAAGGTTTTCAAAAGGTTTTCCTCCTCTGCCAGATTTCAATGGATGCCATGTCTTTAGTTGCCATTTCATCTTTATTCCATGTTTCTTCACATTTTAAAAGGTGTAAAGATTTTGAGCCGCACTTATTATGTGTACAGTCAGTCCTAGTTCATTCTGAAATAGCTCACAGGTTTTTGTTCAGCCTCTCGGGCGTCACATCCTGGTCTCCTGGTCTCCTGATCTCCGGTCTGCAGTGACCACACGGACATCCGACCTTCTCGCTTTGACACTTGAGAGACTCAAGCTGCTGCCAAGTCGTAAACAGAGATCTCTTGTAAAAATCCACATTAGAGAGTATTTTTTAATAACAATACGTATACAATAACAAAATGTGTAACTCATATATGAATAAAATATGAAACCAATGTTTAAGTATATCATAATTAAATGTTGTGCATTTTAAATTACATGTACTATAGATCATTTTTTTTTGTCTTTCCTATTGAAACAGGATTTTCCTGTGATTGTTAATAGCCTTGTACATGTCATAGCCATGAACATTGTTTTTTGCTAATCAGGGGAAGGTGGCATTAGGTTTACAATTAAACTAGCTTGTTTTACATTCTAGGATTATTAAAATGTATTATTAATTTGTAAACATGACATTAAAAAACTGAAACCACGAAGTATCCACAGAGGACCTTAATATTACAAGTGACCTTTCTTATTTATAAGCCAAATTAAGTCTCAAGACACTGTAACATTATGATAGCATTTTGTCCAGTGGCTGGATGATGCAAAAATAATGTACATTTAGAAGATACTATGTTTCTGAAATGACAAATATAGCACAGAGCTGTCTAGGAAACTGGAATTGACAGAGTGGGTTAAGACAGAGGTTAATTGCAAAACCCACCATTTACCGTCCAATAAAATTCATAAATCTATACAACGCCCCACCCTAAATGTCTTCTCCTTGGGTCACTTTCCTAAAAATGTTTCATTTCCTGGAGAAAAGAGACAATTTAATGGACTACATAGAGATTCGGTCTAAAAACGATGTGAAGGATATATTTTACAGACGATGATGACAACCTAAACCTTTTTCTTTCTGAAAGAGGGAGATCTCAGGGGAGGATATGTTTGGTGAATTATAAAGGACCTTCTAAGATGTCACCTCCTTAATGGCTGTCGACCAACCAGAGCCAACTGGAAGCAACAGATAAGAGCCCAGAAATATGTCAGGAGGATTTCCACAGAGAGAAAGAGAGACAGTGTGTGAGAGAAAGAGAGAGAGATATGAACAAGCAAAAAAGGTGAAGTTAGAGTTTGAGGGAGTCAAACACGCGGGCCACAAAGGTAAAATCAATGCTCCCTTTAAGCCATAATCAATAGACTTCACTGCGTAAAACAAGAAGGAAAAAGGAAATCAGTGCTTCAGCATTCCCCATTCATTACAGCATACACACACACACACACACACACACACACACGCTCCCAGAAAGCTCACTGACGCCATTATTTATAACTGCCACAAACCGTGTGGTGAATTTATGGTTTACATCCAACTGCGACCTCGCCCAGCGAGCGGATATAGAAGCCGACCCGGGCTGTTTGGGGCTTTTTTTGGTGACATGTAGGGCCCTTTGAAGATCAAACGCTTTCAGAGGGAGTATTGGGGGCCCCTTGGTTGAGCGTAATTAAAAGTCGGGCGAGATTGACATGCACTAAAGCGATAATGAGACGACGAAGCTTCTCTGCTAATCCTTCCTAATTATGTTTAGCCATAAGGCCGGGCCTTCACAAACAACAAGCATTGCCCTCTAGATCTCATAAATACCCAGGAATCCTTGAGCTGAGCATCCAAGGTGCTCCTCACAGCTCATCTACAACAAGATGCCACCATGTAAATCCTGACCCGAAGCATTTTAAACATGTTTAAAGCATGCAACAGACCTGTTTAACAGAAAAATATTGTTCATATAAAAGTGAACCGGGGCTAGTTGTCACACTGTTCACTCAACTGAATATTTTGTGGTTATTTTTTTATTTTCTGTATACAGTGTAGGCACATATGACTAAGTTAATAACAACTGTCACATATTTCTACTAGTATTGCTCAGATACAGTTTATTAAACAAACACTGACCTTGTTTTAGGAGATGTGCATGTAACACTGCACATAATCATCACTGTGAGATAAAAATAGTCTGTTTTAGCTAAATTATAAAAAATAAAAAAGCTAAAAAGTTATAACACACAATTCGTGATTCAGATAAACTAAATAAAACACATATAATAAATATTTTAATAACAATATTAAAAATAAATTGTATAATTTTATTAATAAAAAATATTAAAACACATGCTACATACATTCCCCAACCTGACTTCTACACTTGTGTTTACCACACTTCAACCTTTGCTTAAAAATGTCTTCACCATTTTAAAAGTAGACTTTCTTTTGTTGTAAACGGCGGTTGGAAAATCTGTCCACACTTACCATGAAAGCCAAAGGAAATCTTTCGACAATTTACGGAGAATCTCAGCCGTTCGGCTAACCCCATTTAAACAGGCCCTAGCCTCACAATCAGTGACATTTAAACACTACAACATGCGTGCCTGCACAAATGTCAATAGTTTAATTCTGCGCGTACTGCAGAAATGTATTCAGTAGAGAACGGCATGAACATGACAAGACTCATTTGCCCATTGCATGAGCAGATACATGCATTGTGCATAAACCAACTGTTTATCTTGCTAAAGGTTCCAGTGAGGTAATTAAATGTCGTAATGGCAGCAAATGGCTGCCCGGATTTTTAATGTTCCCTGTGGCAATCAGAGGTACATGTTGGCAGTGCCCTCTCCTGGCAGAGGGAGGATCTGCAACGATACGCAACAATATAAACGCATACAATATAAACGTCATGCGAGTTGCATTGCAAAATATGGAATTACATCAGAATGCCATTATGGGTTATTAGTGGTGGAAAATGTTTTTCAGCCCACGTTAAATGAAGATAGATGGTTAGGTAAGAGCACACAACGGTACGTAATGAGATCCCACCCCTGTCTTTTCTGTCTTTCACCTTCTGTGGTAAGGTGATGTGTGAGGAGACGTAATAAAATGTGAAGCTCCAGAACCTGCAGGGCGGGCCCTTTTCTCCCCTTCCGCTTCCCTGCAGGCCGGACGGCCTCCGAGCCTCTGCCTCATTTCATCCAGCCCTGCCTCCAATCAAAATCCAGTCCCCTCTGAGGGCCACCACTGTCCCAGCGGACCCGCGGCAGAGCTTTGCAAAGTCATTCTGAAGACAGCAGAAGGGCACGGCTCTACTCTGAGATAGAACTCTCTCCTTATCTTTCAGCACACCGGTTCATATAAAACTTCCATTTGTCTGTCATTGAACCAGAATCTTCCAAACAAACTTATAGACCAATTATCAGAATTAATATCTAACGTCACCCGTTTTTATTTTTCATACCTGTCTGTCTAATCTATCTAGCTAGCTAGCAAGCCCTTTGAAATGCTACATCCTTCATCTTAACTCTCAGATCTGAACTGCTCCAGTGTTAACACCTTGAACATCCACAGATCCAGCATCACCATAGCTACTGTTTCTCTCATCAGCACCGGCTGGATTGAGATCAATACTGTAATGTGCCAGTTCCACAGCCTCACCCCCCCACCACCCCCACCACCCAACACATCATTCTGTTGAGTTACACTTGTCCCATCCCCTTTGTGCTGCATTTGTAAGCAAATGGCGTAACCCTTCATCACCCAATCTACTTTTTTGAACTCTGTACAACAACAGCTTATATAAAGTGGCAGAAAGGCATCGTCTGTCAAACACAGAATAAAATAAAGCATTTCTTACACAGAGCGCCAGAGAACACAAAATTCCGCACAGCTTAGCCTGTGATGTAGACCACAGGTAATAGATCTGACAGTTGGACAGCACGTGCAAGCTTTTCAATCAGAAATGAATGAAAGACAACCAACCAGAAATGTCAAGCATTCTTTAAAAAAAAATCTAGAGCAAGCCAGAGAAAAAGGAGGTTAAAAAAAACACACTTACATACTGTTCCAAAAATACCTGATTTCCAAAAAGCCGCCATGTCTTTGACAGACACCGGCAAAGCAGAGGTCTGCTTATGTTGCTGTATTCAGGAACAACCTCTTTATTTGAAGTAAATTAAATAAGGAGAGATGCGGGAACCGGTAATCAGGTTTGATGTTGATTTAAGCCATTCAAAAAAGTGCCCTTCATCTTCTATGTCCTTGATTTTGGAGGGCACTCAGATAGCCCATCTCAGCTTCTTGTTCTGATTGGTAATTAGATAAAGGACATGCGGTTGATTGGTCGTAAATTTCGCTCGGATTATTCATTTGGGGGAAAACAGTGTGAAGTGCACAACAACATTAGATTTGAAAGATTATATATGTTAAAAAACAAGCGAAGACATTTTAACCGGCGTTTCAGCACCACGGACAGCGGCGGGGAAACAGATTGCGACCCTTCAGGAAATATTACTCACACTGCCCCCGAACCTTGTTTTGAGTAATGCTGCCTGACGTTAGTACCAGTCGTACCGCGCATATGTTCCATGCATAAATATATTCCTCCCCTTGACAAACCAGGAAAACTGTGCCAAGCTTTACAATGTCTCAGTCACAACTTACGCAAGCTGCTCCAAAGTTTCGGTGAGGCAGCTGTCCAAAGCACTTTACAGTGTTCCTGGCGGCATAAAACCAGGGAACGTTGTAGGAGGGGTCACAGTCTGTTGTACCTGAATAAAATCTTCCTCATAGTTTATTGGCTCCAAGTCTAAAGCAATTAATTTAATCAGATGTCTAAATTATGAGGAAGTCTGATATGTTTACAGTGCTACAGTACGGCCACTTAAACAAGTATGAAAAATAAACGAATAAACAAACTCTGCAAAGTTTTCTGACTGGATTCGCTAGAGCTCTAGATCACAGAGGACAGAATTCAATAATCAAATCTTCAATGAACTGTACGGCTGAAACACAATCAAAAGTGTTCTCTGGATGATCCGATGCCTGAATTATTTATAGTGCCGAGAAATATAGAACATTCTGCTGCCCGAGTCTTGATCAGATTACTTGACAGATGGACCAAGCAAACGAAAACATTTGGTTCAAGACTGTTGAGCTTGCATGTCCTTTTAAATACACAACTTATGAATTGTTGATGAACTCAAGCAGCTGTTGTTGAAAATGAGGTCTGAGTCGAGTAATTCAGCGACGGCTGTTGGTTGTGTTCCAGACAGTGAAATAAATAATTCTGCACGTGATCTAGTTGTCCAGGCTGCTTTCAAAACACCCAAAACTGGAGGACAAAAACTATTTTGTTAACAGTCTAAAAATGCACAGATTCAAATTGGAGACATGGTACTAACTTAAGCGATCAGACTTATTTTTACCTAGTGGGTGATAAAATAGAAATAATAGACTTATATAGACAATATAGTTCTTTGCATTAATGTTAACAGACAACTTGTGATTTAAAATATGTAAAGTATTGTTCATTTTTAGTTAATGTTAACTAATGCAGTTAACCAACAATAACAAATCTTATTGTAAAGTGTTACCCCTATAGAATAATAGCAAATTATTAATTATTAAAAAAACAATACACAACACAAGAACATTATACAGATTATCATATATCTGTGGTTGGGCTCTTTTGACATGGGCCAGTATGCAACTATTGAGCAACCACAGAGAACACCTTAGTGGGATAAAGTAAACATTTAGTTATTATACAGTATATTATTTGTAAAAAGAATTTAGATTAAATACATAAAAATATTAGCTATAACAGACAGTACTAAAACCTCCAAATTGCTCCAGTTTTGTGTTATCTAACTGTACTGACCTCGGGCACAAATGCAAAACCAACAACTGGCTGCCGTACTATGATAATGATTCTTTTCCAGCACGCAGATGAATCATGCAAGCTACATTTGCACACAGACGTTGAGTTTGGCTGCAGGTGGTCTGTCTCAACGTATCACCCCCCCCGCAGCATATCTGTTATAATACGTGCAGACAGGTGTGTGTAAGACACAATCCAGACCTGTAAACTCTGCAATTAAAGCCCAAATCGACGCTTGTGTGACACCACACAACGTTTGAGTTTTGGCAAGAGGAAGGAGAACTGAAAAAGCGTGATTATTGTTGACAGGTAGATCTGTTCGTTCCATTTAAGACCTTTTCATGGTCGTTTGTATCTGTCTGTTACAGTATATTTGAGGTTTATACAACACGTTCCTGTGATGTTCATGATGTGTGGGTGGGGGTTATGGCTGGTTTCTGCAAAGGTTTTCATAACACAACAATTATGTAAAATAATCCCAGTCAGATGTGTTTGCTTTGCCATTTATTCTGTTCTTTTAAATCCCTCCATCAATGCATGATATTCCACCTCTACAAAATCAGCCACATGGGCAAAACGTTTGAATAAACCACCACAATGCTTTTGCAGCCTCCTTTCACTGGCCTTCTGTCAGCAATGCATTGTGGGAAAAGCAGAGTCCCTGCTCAGATCCTGGTTGTGCTTACACTTCGTTTCTGAATGCATGAATAGAGTAGCTGCTATGCGCACGCTGTTTAATTGTACATGAATATTCCTGAGGCCAAACTAATGCCCTTATGGTACCAACAACCCCCATATCCCCTCACCTTCAGGATGACAGGGGTATCGAACACATAGAGGACAGCTAGCGCCTGTATTTTATTAGCCACGGTGCCTTTTGGGAGCTGACTGCACTGACTGCTGAACTAAGTTTGTCATGCAGGATTGATGACTCTCTTCATTCTGAAAAAATATTTAAATAAGATGCCGTAATCCCCAAGGATGTGACGGCCACAATGTGAGCTTTAATACTGCCTGCGGTTTGTGGCTGCTGATATGAGATTCATTCATTTTCAAAGTGTGCTGGTTTATTTACTCTCGTCACATCTGTTTGAGAGCAGAACGGAAAGATACCTGGAGCCTAGTGCGCACTTCAGTTGAGAGCCCTGCACTGCAGACCCTACAGTTGTCATTCATGCAGATATCAGGTTGTCCTAATTAAACATTAAATGTCAAGTTTTAAAATAATAGCTTTTTAAAATAACAAATCTGTTCGCTGTACTTTTTAAGCTTAAAACTACCAAAAAAAAGGAAAAGTTAAAAATACAAGTTAGTTAGTTTACATTTTTAAGTCACTGTAAATAATCAGTAAGTTAAATTTATGTCATCCTAAAGTCAAAATATATTATTCTTATTTTTATGGAATATTGCGGTAAAGTCAGTTGCAACTTCCGGACTTTAAAGCACACAAGTTTTGGAAAATTCAACTAAATTCAAATGTATTTTTATATTGTTTTTCACAATTTTGCACTGTTGAAAAGAGTGTTTACAAAAAAAAACATTTTAAAATCAACAGGTATAAGAAAAAAATGTATAGAAACACAGGAAAAAGATATAGTAGTATTACTATAGTATTATATAGTAGTAGTAAACAGGAAAATTATAAAATACATAGAATACATGGTATTACAGATGTAAAATCCCATTATGTAATTAAATTGAGAACAGGTTACTCAAAGCCCCGTATAGAGTTTTAGTGTGCCTGAAATCACAGTTTTGGCCTGTAAATAATATTTCCACTAGTTTTTATAACAGATGCTGGTAAAACTCTCTAAAGGCCGAGGTCTGCAGTGTAAAAACAACTGTAAAGTGAAGTTTCATTCAATCCGCCTGTATTCCAAAGACTTCCAACCGCTTTTAGTTGCCATAGTGACGGTGAGAGTTCCACACACAACTGACACTCTGAACTGTATAAATAATGTTTGTGTTTCTATTTCTACCATTCATTTACACACCCTTTATGTCTTTAAAACAGAATGATTGAAAAATGACTAGTGGCCTCTTGGAAAGGCGCGTCTCTGGGGAAACCGAGGGGCTTTGAAAGAGACATCAATCAAAAAGCCACCAATCAATATTTTTCTGAAGAGCTACACTGTATCAGACCAAAATATATTACGAGAGGCAGAAATTTGCAACATGACCGCAGTGCCTGCTGTTTTGTAAATTATACATCTTGTTTGTAAGGTCCTTCCTCGTACATTGTGATATAGAGACACTTTCAAAGTCAATTGGGCTGTTGAAAGGTGCCTGGCTGACCATGTTACGGTCAAAATTCTCCTCTGTACGTCTAAACTATCCGGAAATTAAATAAGGGGAAAATATGCACAGCAAATTTCCTTTTGATTGTGACCAGTAAAACGTATGGCCCATTTTCTTGTAGCTAGTGAGACATCAAGCCACGTGTTTGTTGACGTTTAGTCTCAGCGATGCATCATTAATCTATGGCTCTGATCTATTGACCTTCCTTCCGTGTTTTTCCTGCTATTCTCCACCTTCTGTCTGCTTTGTTGAATGTTTCTCTTGATTTATGGAGAGCAGGTACATCACTGATTGAGATGAGCATTTGTGGCCTGAGAATTATGGACTAATCTTCTCATCCCACACCGAATATTCCACCTCTCCTGAAATCTTTCACAGGATGATCCAATTTCAACTCCAGCTTTGTCCCACACGTGGAGCTCATTTCCGAAGCCCCTTTGCTGATGCCAGAGGAAGCAGCAGTATATTTTTAGAAATTTATGGGCATAGTGTGGGGGAAGAGCTTGTATGATAAAACTTGCCCTCGTAATCAGAACCACCAGAGAACAAGATTTTCAACGTAATCCATTATGAAAATGACTCAAAAAATTACATAATTTCTACATCTAATATTCTTTTGATATAAACAAACTCCTCTCCTGAAAAGGATGATATTCCACTTGAAGTCTCTACCACAACAAGCCCTTATAGACAGGAAATGATCATATTCATTTTCTGACCAACCCCTATTTCCTGCAAATGCATTGGAGGTTTACTGAATCTACTTGACCAATCAAGGTGAGAGTGACCAGCTTTGGCTCAGGCTTAGAGAGGATTAATCTAGGACATCTAAAATTTTGTATCTTACTAAGGGGAAGCCACCAGTACACAGAGGGTAACGATTAGTTGCTATCCTGAGCAAAGATTATCAATAACTAACTATTCCATGCTGTCAATACTGTAATGGCAACTGATTAATATGGTAATTAGTCTGTACAAATGTCAAAATGACAGTTAGATCATTGACTCTGTGATAAAGGAAAGGAAATATATTGCACAACTAAATGCAATTAATTATTATGCCAAACAGGACCAAAACAGAAAGCTAAAGTTAGCTGTTGTTAAGAGAGGGATTCAGAGTTAGCATACATTTTAACTGAAGTAAATGTTTTAATCTTCATAAAATGTTAAAGTTATTATACCAATCTTTAATTTTTTTAAACCACTAAAACTCAGAACATCACAGAAACCAAGAACAATGAATAGCTAATCCTGTTGTTTGTGCTGCTATTTTTCCACCTATTTTTCTATTTTCCGTCTTCACCTTATTCTGATGTTGTTATTAAAATAAACAAATGCATTTTTTATTCATTGAAATTATTACATATATATATATGGATTGCGTAGCTGTAATGACCCTGACCTAGAACTATCATAGACCCCTTATCATTAACCAATGCCTCTTAAACTCCGCCCCCACATTCTTTAGGTTTTATTTCTCTTAAAACCATTACCCACAAAAAACCTACATAAACTAGTCAGATAAAAATAACACAAGGAATACAAGACAAAGGTGCTTTTCATCATAATTAGCACGACTCCACGGTAATCTTACAAAAACACAGACAGGCGGATTATTTCCCGGAGCATTAGGCCAAAAAAACAGCCAGTACAAAGTCATCACGACCCATGTGGCTAAAACGCACACCACTTAAAAGCCCCGGCCCTCCCGCTGGCTTCCTCTCCAGCCTCCCGGCGGAGAGTCCACACTCACATGAATCCACCAGCATGAATCAACGGATACACAAATCTGCACTGATACTGGGCGGCTGGCAGCCAAAGTGCTGTCTATGAAAGCAGTGATAAAGTCGGTTTGTTGTTACTGCTGAAACTCAGACTGCAGCTCTGTGGGCGGAAGAGTTACGGGGGAGATTTTTACTGGATTAGAAAGTATGAAAGTTACTGCAGGATTGTGAAATTACATTGCGTCAGATACAGAAGCAACTGTTTTACCCATTGCCATACAAATCTAGTTAACCGAATGATGTTTTTTGTACAATTGTTCATCGATTGATCATCAATATGTGGATAGTTTTGTATGTCCGTTGTATGTCCTTTATTTTTTTGTGATCATTTTGACTGACAATTTTCTATATTACAACAATATATATTATAGGTCTTATTTCTTTTGGGTTTGCACAATTTTAAATATACCTTTTTGCTATTTTATTTTTAATGTGACATGACAAACACATTTTAAATGTAAACATGTCCCATGTAGTCTCTTAATTATTATAAAGCTACAAAATCTGATTGGGTAATAATTATAAAACAACGAGCTTGGGAGGAGCCTGATCATTTTGCCCTGTCAATCATCACGTAAGCACAAATAAGCCGCCGCCCATTTTCAGTGACAATTCTCCCTTACTTCCACATTCTAATTAATCTCATTTCACCAGTTCTGCACTATGGGGGGAGGTTAGCAAGAAGCTTGAGTTGAGTCTTGGGATCAAGCTAACCCCCGGAACAGCACCAAATTAGTTTAACACCGGGATCGAGAGCAGCAAGTCAAATTAATTTACCTTTTTTTTTAACAAGACTGAATGAGGTAAAATGGTTTTAAATGGAGTACAGCGCATCTCACAACCTACCAAAGGTGTGTCATGTCAAGTACCCATATAAGAACATCTAAACAATGTCTTGGCAGTTTTTTGTGTTGACAGGATATACTTAATGCAGTTGTATAGAAAGGTATTAATATCCCCTCGAACCTAAATGTGTAAGCATGTACACAAAAGTCTTTTCTCTGGCTGTATCTAATGACATCTCATCCCTTTACAATCCTCTTTAGAAACTTCTAGATGTGTGTAATTGCAGCCAGGTGGTGATTATAGAGCGAGAATGTGTAGGTAAATGGCTTAACTGAGCTGATAAGATGAACAAAGACTATACATTTGGAGCTTTATTACCCTGCGTGATAATTCACTTCTGCGATTACGTGTAGACTAAACCACAGCCTGATTTTTCTCCACTAAACAACAGAAGGCAGAGGATACTTAGAAGAAGGTGATTGTATACACACTTTTAAATATGAGTCCTTTCTTTTCTCTGTATACA
Source organism: Botia almorhae (assembly GCA_036877575.1). Taxonomy (NCBI): domain Eukaryota; kingdom Metazoa; phylum Chordata; class Actinopteri; order Cypriniformes; family Botiidae; genus Botia; species Botia almorhae. Next base: position 5,603 of record JAZGTJ010005958.1, on the reverse strand, counting down.
CACTTTTATATAGGAGTGTTTTTCATTTTTTTGTGTAAACCCTTTAAATTTGAGTGTTTTGCTTTTTACAATAATGCAGTATGATTCTATGATGTCTGGAGATTTCAGTTCATAAGAAAGATCCACACTAAGCACAAAAATAGTGTATATCTTTGCCAATGTAATAAACTCAGCACTACATCTCTGTTGACTTAATACAGCAATAATTACTTTAGGTTGTGAAATCTTTACAAAATTATACGATTTACATTTATTGCATCTATGTGTGGCTTAAGAGTACAAATACTTTTGGGGCCATATTTAAAATCAATTATGTTTGCTAATTAGATTACTACATAGGTAACTATTAAAAAGTTCTCTACACACATATGCGAAATGGTTCGAAATATCAGACAACATATTTATAATATACATTTTAAATATACAATAATATTATGTCTAAATTTTAGACATAATATGTCTAAAATGTGTTCCTGTAGCTCAGTTGGTAGAGCACAATTGGCTTAGCAGCACAAAGGTTGTGGGTTCGATTCCCAGGGAACACACGTACAGATAAATTGTATACTTTAAATGCACTGTAAATCGCTTTGGATAAAGGCGTCTGCCGCATGCATAGATATGAATAGCAGCATATTAGGGGTTTTCAGCTTGTAATGATACACCAGAACAGATTTTGCTAAATAGAATAGATGCTAAATGGACCCCTTTTGTAGATTTCACAGAGACCAGAAGTCTAGTGCTTATAAAAACCTTAAACCTCAAAAAAATTCAACATAATTCTTTCATATAATGACAAAATGTGTGTAGCGCCTGCCATGATTACCACCATACACAGGTAGATTAGACCTCACAGATTTGCATGCAGCAAGAGGATGGATGCAATCGGATTTCTGTCTGCCTAACAAAGACACATTTCTGTGGCCAGCTGTAAATGGAACATGTAGACATCATATATTATCCAGATATGAGCGGAACGGAGAGTGTAAATGGAGCCTTAGGTATTTCTCAGAGCCTAAATTTGTGCAGCTAATGGCCAGGGCCTTTGGGACTAGCAGTGCCCTTTCTAGTAATCTACAGAGGGGGTATTTATAAGGTGCTCTATATGACTATATTTGGCTACACAAACAACACTTCATTCTGAAAAGCCAATATGAAATTAGATTGTACTCCTTTGCTCTATGAAAATAAAATGAAGGTTAATCGAATATAGGTAAACTGTCAAGAATACATACAGGTAAACTCAAAACCACAATGATTTAAGAAATATGATATTTTGCTTTTTAGTTTCTCAGGTGAAACGTGACCTGTTCTTCAGATTTACCCATAGAGAGGTCATCGCTATGGTGATCTTTGAACGTACCGTACATGTATACACTATTCTTAGCTGGAGTCTTAGCACATACATACAGCATACAAAGCTGCTAATGGAAAAGCCATTCTCCTCAATCCTACGGTACAAATCATGAAAGCTGTTTACGAGTTTTCAAAAATAAATTAAAACGCAAAAATAAACCCCCTGTTGATGACAACCTAGTACAGAACTAGGATCAGGGAAAAACTGAAGAGCTAGGAAAGTTGATTTCCAGGCCTAGAAAAGAAAAAAATATAATAAAGTTATAGAATATATTTTATTTCTAGCCTGCTATATATCTTCATAAAATAATAAAAATCATGAAAAAGCTGAAGAATGATGCCACATGCGATTAAATATCGCTCTGATGAAAAGCATCACTCTCCTAATTATGTGAGTCACTAGTTTCTCACAAGACCTGATTTTGGCTGATTGCTTGTATTGTTCGCTGCACTTTCGCTACAATACTTCATTGGATGAATTACATTGTTAAGATCTACCCTATTAAATCTAAAACACATTCTGATAAATATGACGCATTTCAAGTCTGAGATGCTCCAATTTACCCATCACATCGTGCCTCCAAAATTGGATGAGCTGAATCAGTTTGTTCCAGCTCCAACGAGCTCCTTTCATTGTCTTGCGACGCTGGCGGAGGACGGCCTGCCAATTCATCAATCAACTCCATCTCTAACAGCCGCTTCACATTTGATTGTTTTGAGTGTTTTAATGCGTCTGTCCAGGCAAATGGAGGAGAGAGAGTGACAAAACAAATTCGTGTAAATAAAGATGGAGAGTAAATAGACGTGGCAATTTTGAAATTGGGCCAGTTGCGACAGACACCAATCCTTCCTGCAGGATGGCGGTCGGCACATCCGACGCCGGCTTCTTATTTCCATTTCCACGCTCCCGAAATCCTGTCAGCTTCCTCACACACGCAGACAGCCCTCAGATTTCACACCGAGTTTTCGCCCCGGTCTCTGGACCCACTCGCTCTCGATATGCTGAGAGAGAGGAAGACCTTATCTAATCCATATTTACTGACAGCGAATTGAAAAGCTAGACATAATGAATAAACACAGATTTTGCAAATGTCTGCAGAGAAGATGTGAACTGTGATGAATGTTTGTGGCCCCCCATGATATATACTAAGCCTGCAAACAAGAAAACATGGCATCTCCAATAACAACTCCGCAAAGAACTGCTGGGATTTACCCTTTAAAAGTAACACAGAACCGCGGCGTGGTGGTCTGCGTGCATTCAACGTGTTGATCTGTGCTGCCTGTGTGGACTTTGAAGGGTTTGAGTTTGTCACCTAGCTAGGTCAAAATGGGTGATGGTCGGAGCATTGCATACGTTTACTTAGGAGTGGTTTATATTGTGGTCAATATGGATCATGTCTTTATATGCATAATATTCTGATATAAATATGGTTTGGGCTCCCCTATAGAAAATCTGTATTATTTGTCTTGTTTTATCTTCTTCCAATCTAAATTCTTGAGTTCAATTGCATTAATCGCACAACTCTTTTGACAAGCTGTACAATTTCATAAAGCACGCACATCCGAAAAACAACCTCTGTGGGGTACTGTTGTTGAGTTAGGGGTTGGTACAAATCCTTAAGCCCAGGTTTAAACAAAAACCCCAACATACTTCAAAGTTGTCCACATCCAGACCTTCTGTTTGCAGGAGAATCTGCCTTCCTTTAAAGTGCAGGATACATAGACTTGCTTTTCTCCGGGGCCTGGAATGAGATAGATCAGAGGGCCAGTCGCACGTCACAGATCCAGAGCAGAAGGTGTTAATCCACTAGGGGAAGATGAGGGGCCCTGAGCCTGGCCTGAGTGGCACCTGACAGCCTCCTCTCTCAGCTGCTTCGAGTGCCTTGTTTTCACACATTCTGAAATACACGTCGCACTCTGGAGTAAATGAGATTCTACCATCTGAGAAATTACAACTGCACAGGCCGTCCAAGAGCTCCAGCGAGAGGTGGTCACGACAGAGCTCGCAATCAATATTTTTTTCACAAACCACACACTCCAGAAACGAGCAAAGAGAAGGACAGAGGCCGGGAAAATGAGACGGACTGGCTAGTTTCATTTCTGGCACTCGGGTCTGATACTTCTGAGAGAGAGATGTTACAACCTGGAAAAGAAAGAAATAAAATCATACCATAAACAGTTGCCGGTATATACGGCCAACGTCGTATGAATAATAGAGATTTGTGTGAATAATCCATGGAATTCTAAACTAAAACTACGCAGAGTAACACAGTTCCTGTTACACCGGAGTGATACGCTTGACAACAAGCAAATCCGGAATTTGTTCAAATGAAGGCTGTGATGCTTGAGTCCCTCTAGCTCGATTTCACAAATCTCTCTGCTAGTTGAGTGTTTTGTTCTTTACAAAAATCCACTCACTTGAGCTGCTTTCTGCTTGAGAAACAAACGGCCTTGAATAGTTTCTGTCCAAAACATGACCTTTTTCCACAACTTCACATGTTGACATAAAAAACAACTTTTTAAAACTCCTACCACAAAGCTAGGATTAGGTTAGGGAAAGATAGAATGCGAATATGAAACTATAGATCTATTTTAGTTTTTAACTAACTTATAGAACTATGTCAAGACAATTAAACTGGTTCACCAGGGTGCATTCTAACCCAAACTGACCCCGCAAATGCAAGTGGAACCAACAGTCAATTGGGGCGTCAGAATTGAAGCCATAATTTTAAGTCTTATTCATAAAATGGTCATGTGGGTTGACTTTATAATTGTTTTGAAAGGCTTTTCAGTGTGATAAAAGCTATCCATGCATTGAACAGTATTCATTTTCCTTCAATACAAAATTGGGCTTTGCATGCAGGTTCAGGTCAATGCTGAATATGTCTTTTTTCCTTTGTCAAAAAGACTATTTGAATCCTAAAATACTCATTAGACCCTATTTTCTCTGATGATAAAAACTCAAAAAACATCAATGGCATAAAATAAAATGAATTCTCACAGACGCGTCATAATTTTGTTAACGCCATTGAGTTAATTCATGATGTCTAGCCGGTCATCCAAAAAGCTCAAATAATCTTTAAAGAGATGCTACAGTAGCATTGATTCAAATTGGGCAAAGAAAAAATTACACTCTAACTTTGAAAAGATAAAAGACAGACAGATCTGAGGCAACTAGCGCTCGTGCTAAAGGGGAAATGCTTTGATCCATTCTGTGTTAGCCAAATGACAGAAACTGCTTGTGTCTCCATTGTGTTAATAAAATACATGTAAGATTTGTTGTGAAATCACATTTTGTTATGTTGTTTTAGATAATAACACCCTCAAGCATTGGTGCAGATGCTAAGTTAGCGTGGAAGCTAATTTTGTTTAGCTGTGATTGCGGCAAACAGAGAGATCTGTAGGTCTCAGAAGAGCTGTGGTGTATTCCATCTGTTCTGTATCTCACGAATCTGTGTTGGATCCCATGATACGAAGCCCACGCTCTCATGATGTGCACTCTACTGATGGCTTGAACAAGAAAAAGATGCATCTTTGTGGCTAACAGTTCTTTAAAGACAGCCTTCAGAGCCATTTCTTCCCAACAGACTGCTAAACCATAATGAAGCCATTAAAACCAGCCAAATACAAAGACTAGTCCCCAAATGTCATATATGTTAATATGTTGTTTTAGCATTTAATGATTGCTTATGTAAATTGGCTATTTGTGTTACTTTAGTGGGCCAAATCTGCAAAAACAAAGGTCAATGTATTGCAATGACAAGTGTAGTAAATGTTGATCATTTTTAGGTCTGTGGGGACTTCATATTGATTATTTTGGATGCATTCTAAAGTCTATAATCTGAGATTATACAGAGAATGATTAAAGAAAACAATTCTAATAGGTGATTTGTCTGATGTCACACCTACAGACCACCTACAAACTCTGAAAGTTCCAATCTGTGTCAGGATGAAGTGAGGTAAAGCTTCTGAGATGGGTCTAGAACCCAGGTCTCTCAGTCAGAAGATACACTGTTCTACCTCTGATCTACTTGGGAGGCTGTTTGTAGAAAACCCATGTACAGAAGAAAAAAACAAACTAGGAGGCTCAGGTAACTTCAAAAAAACAAGCAGTCTTTACTTGGATTCAATCTTCCATGCAAACAAAAGTCATGGCTTTGCAAACAAAAACATAAAAATGACCAAATGGCAACAAAGAAACAGAAACAAAGTAGGCTCAAGACTGAACACAGCTCATTGAAACTGCCAGA
>JAZGTJ010005957.1:0-26157 GCA_036877575.1 Botia almorhae | reverse complement strand
ATATATATATATTGTTATACTTTTTGTAGTCTCTGCAACCAGGATTTGTTGTTATTCGTTCGAACAGTCACCACGTCATTCTTACACTTAACAAAAGTACATTTTACAATTTAACCGGCCAGTAACTAAATAGAAATCACATCTGAATCTCTTATGTGATCCAATGTGAATATGATTCAAATGTGATCGCACACAGGAGGCAGACAGCAGAGGAAAGAGAAGCGGAGCGACAGCAAGCAAACCGAATCCTTATGCAACTTCAACAAGAAGCGTTTCAAAAGACTGTAAACCAACCTGTTAATCCAGATCCAATCTGCCTACACAACAGCTCTCTGTTCGCCCTTCAGAACCTCCAGCCCTGGACTGATAACACAGCGAAGATCAGCAGCGTCCCCAACAGCGATTAAGATTTGGAACTTTTTTATGGACTTGCGATGGACAGAGGAACTGGTCAAGATGGCATTAAAATCACACAGTCTGTTTAAAATAACAATTTTACGCAACAGTGCGTAAGTTAATTATCTAACAGTAGTCATTTTTGTAACATGCAACTTACAGAAATCAGCGCAAATAATATTGCTGCTCCCAAACACAGGCGTGCAGAATATACTGGACAACTTCAATTTATAAACTTTTATTTTTTTATTTCAAAGTGCAACGTTCGCAAAATATAAGCTTATAGCATTTTTACATTTATATTTCGTTAACGTGTGTGCCATATTCTTTTTATCTGGTATAACGCCTGTACGGTTTGATTAAATACGGAACAAATTAAATAACTGAACCCATTTTTATTAATATTCTATAATGATTAACGGGACCCCATTTCCCGAAATCATAGCAATCCCGTATTTTTTTTAGAAATGCTACGAATCATCTTAAAGGCTAATTACAGGTTTTCACAAAAGCTTTGCAACTTAAATAGTACTAATTGTGGGATCTAGTCGATAAGTGCATTGTAAGGAAATGCCTCAAGCTGTCACCTACAGAACAACCTAAAAATTACAAATAAACAATGTAGTGGATGTTATTTCCTAATTGTCAGTAACATTTTATGTATTGATCCAAGTTATTCAATATCATTTTATTTATTATATAGATGATTATTTTATTTATTATATATATTATCCAGTTTCCACTAGACACTGAGAAGCTCGCGACCAGCAAACTAATTATAAAAGAGTTCAGCCTCCTTGTCGTAATTTCTGCCGTAAACTCTGTTGGTCATACATCTGCATTTGTACATCAGATGCGATTGATGTGGAAAAATAGCCTACTCGTGATTTAACACAATTATACTTATGTGGTTAATTATTTGGACATATATTAAAAGCTATCAAATTTGCCAGTTGCATAGGTTCATTATATTATTATATTAATTGTGTGAGTATTTTGTTCAAAACCATACTTTTACACAATCAGACTTCATTCTGAGTCAAAGATGCGAGCTTCCAGAATCAGAATCAGAATCCAGAACGGAAACAGAAATAGTCAACAGTTACCCAACTGATTATGTTGACTAATTATGCTGTTGACAAAAACATTAAATATAACTCATATTTATAAATTATATTGTAATTGATTATTAAAATACAATTATATAAAATATAAACTAATCTGACAATAATATGCATAGAATGTAAGCATGTATAGAATGTATTGATACAAGGAATCAATACATCATTAGTATTACATTCAACTAGTAATTTTCCGAATCAAACTTTAATTTTGCTATTTGAATTTTATTGAAATAGTGATCTATTAAGTATTATGTCGGCAATTACAAAGCTATAAAAAAGTTTCCCATTTTTAAATCCCATTTTTAAATAATGTATATTTATTTGAAATTAATTTTGCTTACTAATTTCTGCAGGTGGATGGATATCGTTTTGCACGCTTGTTTATGAACTAATTTGTCGTTTAAAAATAACCTTCAGTAAAAAGAAATGGACTTACATTGGCTTTTATTCTCTATACACTGTAATAAATCTGACTTTAATTTTCTCCGTGCAACACGGACGTGTGTTATATATCACTCAAGCACTTATTACACAAACAGAAAAAGGTAATTGTTGCGACTTTCCAGAAAAAGTATTCGTTGTTATGTATGTTATGTTTTTGAAAATGTAAATGTTTCTTTTAGCAGAACTCTTGGAAAGTTTGTCTTTTCTGTGGCCTATCTCACTTAAATATTGGAGAGACATTATATATTTTGTCAAAATATTCAAAGTACTGATGCAAATTAAAGACACAACCACGACTTTTCAATGGTAACACCTGCACACACAAGACACACGTTTGTCTGATTTTTAATTTTTACATGACCAAAAGTTTAACAGTATTGTTACATGCTTAAAATTTAAACATACCGAAATTTAAAAGATGACAAACTTGTATTTGCCTTTCACATTTGTCAGAAGTTGTGTGTTCTTTATAAAATAGCTTTTAATAAATTAGCTTTTTAAAATTAAAATCGCAAATACTAGACTTACAGCGAAGTTCTCAAAATTTGAGAATGGCACTTGTTTTTCTTCAAAATTACTAAGTATTAATGGCGTCTGGGTTACTATAACTGTTGTGTTTAGTGCTCTATGTTATTAGGTATCCATAGCAACACCTTGCGGGTTTTGTCACTTTGGATAGATCCCAGATACCTGTGATGGATCTCTACTCATGTGAATGACAGGTTTGGTCGCATGATAAATGAATGTCTTTGCTATTGTATGGAGAGTGCAAAAATGTGTTTTGTGATATTAACTACGTGCAGATGTGAGAGTGTGGCTGAAACTAACCAGGGACTTTCTCGGTACGGAATATGGTTTACTTTTTATCATATGTTCAAAAATCATATGTCTTACATAAGCGTCGCTTAAAAGATTCCAGATTGTTAAGAAATAGGCTTTTAGCCATTTGTCAATGATTCCAATGCAAAAGACAAAGACATAATTTTCCGAAGCAGTAGACTTTAGAGCAATAAAATTGTAGCCGCTTAATCTCTACTCCACGTTTCCAAAAGGAATCGTTATCTAAATATTGTGTAAAACGTTCATAAACTAACGAGAGCAGCTGACCACCAAAGCCAATTGAACCCTAAAATCAAATTAAATAAAGTATATCCGTACATAAAATAAAATTTCCTTTTAGTGAGAACTAACATGTCAGACGATAAAGCTGGTATACACCTTTCACCTTTTCAATGTTTTGTATTGTTTAAGATGTCTTAGATAATTAATACATGAACAAAGTCAACTGATTTGTTTCGTTATTTTTACGCAGGCATTTTAGATATTAAAGACATTTTAAAGACGTTCTACCTTAAATAAGTTAATGCATTTGAATGGGTCAGATTCATACTGTGACATAGTACACTGTATATTTAGCAAAGAACAGTTTTGTTTTCTTGTAAATGCAAAATTTGATGTCACGTTACGTTTAATATAATTTCGCTTAAAAAAATTCCATAAAGGTGTGCTAAAGGTATGCGTATGCAGTCACACAGGTATGATTTTTCAATCAATAGTGCTTACGTTTTAAGGTTTACTGGAAGTTTACTTTTACATTGCTATAACAATAAAACTTTAAATGAAAAAAAACTCGCAATTATTAGTAACAATACATCTGGCCATTGAAAGTCAAATCAAAACATTTATATTCGCTAAATAGATAAAATTACAATCTTTAACTATAATATAACATTCATTTTCTACAGACTTTTCTGCTGACAGGCTTTGACTGAATTTTCCCGAAGGCGTCTGCACTTTTTAGCGCTACCGCCACCTTCTCGAATGTATTTTGTGTCGCTGAAAGATGACGCACGCAACGTCATTTTCCAACGTCGATGCGTTCCTGGGCTGCAGTTTTGTAATTTATTTTGCTGGTTCTGTAACAGGCAAAACAATTACAACGAAGGCGTCAGGCATGTAAAATGTCTCTTTTACGTGTTTGCTGTATTAAAGCTAGAGGTTTTGTAAACAGGGGGTTGTTTATAAAGTCAACTTCATTAGGTGAGTGCAATCATCTTGACCGATAGTTGTCATTAATCCCATTCTCTTTCTTGGATAATAAGAATCTCATTGGTTTAGTTTGTTTGTGATCAAATACTAAATCGACTGAAGTGTAAGCACACTTGCTGTAGATTTGATCAAATATCACCCTGTTTTCCCTGTAGCATGGCATGGGACAGCAGGATATGGATCTGATGGGGTGAACAAATATAAGGAACCACTAAAGAAAGCGAAAACACCACAAGGGCGCTTGGACATGGACGACACCGAGTCGAAATCTAAAGACGTCCTTGAAAGTAGGAACATACGAAACCTTTGTTATACCGCGTTACAATTATAGCCTGATTTACATAAAGGGAAAGGGCACAAACTATAGCGAGGAGTTAGTTTCCCGTCTAATTTTAAAATATGCGCACTTCCTAAACAGTTGCATTTGCAAAACTCTCATTATTTTTTTCCTACTTTGAATAATGTTTCTCCCTAAACAGGATTTCCGGATGATGTGAATCCAGAAACTAATGAGAAAGGTGGGCCCAGAGGACCTGAACCGACACGATATGGTGACTGGGAGAGACGAGGTCGTTGTATTGATTTTTAGGTCCTTGTTAAACATAGGCCTAGCATTTAAATGAAAAAACTGTTTGTATGCATATACAAAAGAGACAGTTTTCTTGATCAGAAATGAAACATCACCCTCCCTGATGTTATGGGCCTACTATGTTGCATGTACTGCTCAAAAAGTTTTATTTAGTCTTTAGCATTTATCTGTTATTATGACGTGAGCTTTCTCCAGTAGAAAAAATGGCACGTTGTAACAAAGGGTATGCAAAGCCTGTTTGGCTTTAATAGTTTGTTTAAAACCATTTTCAAATTTCAAACATTTGTGGAAAGGCTGCCATGTAGGTTACAGTTATTTATTTAGTGTAGCTTTCCTCTATTGTGGTGAAGACATAACCTGAATAAAATTTTATGTTGTGACTAATAGTTTGCTAATGACACTTTTTTTTTTTTGCATAATTCTATGCTTTGTATGGCCTTTTTCTTGGAAATCCCTTGAAGAATTTCAGTGTTGCAATTGTCAGATTACACACGCACACAAGGGGTTGAATATGTTATTTACTCAGGGTACAACAGTAAGGTTGGAAATAATGGCATGATCAGAATTTAAGCTCTTATGAAAACATGTCATGGTTTCCAATAATCATATCTAACTGTGGTGACTAGCATTTCTGTAGAAATAATAAAGATAAATTGATTAAATTATAAATAAATTATTGATAAACTTTTTTTACAACTACTGCAGTTGTAGTTATAGTTTTTAAATATGTTTAGGCTACTTTTGTTTAAAAGGCATACTTAAGTATGTTTAGTATATTTCCATATGATTTCAACAGTCAAATTAGTCACTCAGTTTATAGCGTAGTTTTTGTCTTCAGAAACTATTGAGTTTAAGTATTGGCGACATAGATTTCACTACACTGTGCATGATTTCATACATCAGCATCAAACCGGCTTTGCAACCTATTGTAAACGAGTACGTCAGCAATGACGCAAGCATGACAGCGGGATCAAATGTGTACAATAAGTTTGATCCAGAAAAGTATAATTTTGCTTAGTATAAAGATAAAGGAAATGATACCCACAGCGGCGAGTGCTTTGTTTAAACCCCTTCCGAGGTCCACATTTATGTTTATTAAATACAACTCCTCGTACCTTTTTTGTCTCCGTTTCCGCTTCCGGTCAGTTCCTTCAATCGGCCATATTCCCCCGATCTGTCTCAACCTAGCTGCCGCACCGCTGCCGTACGCCCACCATAGTTTCTTTTCTCGGGGGATGGTCTTCCATTTATCACGCTCCAACTGAAGAGAGTGAATCGGGGGAAAGGGAAGGTGATTTCATCCAGAGACGTTGACAGAAAACGTGCCGAGATGACGACGCGATCTGAAAGGGAAAAGGCTCAGAAACTGAACGAGCAGCATCAGGCCATTCTGTCCAAAATGCTGAGAGAGGAGGATAACAAGTACTGCGCCGACTGCGAAGCGAAAGGTGAGATGATCTGCCCATCTACCTCAAAATCACCTCTGCGACTCAGAGCACGGTGGTATCTGTTCTGGAGTCAGTACACTATTGGTTGTGGTTTCTCACAGCTTATGAATCTGAGTTACTGCGTGAGGAATCCCGCAGCTGTCAAAACCTATAGACGACAATTTTTGGGCGCTTGCAGGGTTCTGTTTGAATGACATGCTTGTTTTGTGAAGGGACCGACCGGTTTTTTGAGACAGCCTATCACAATTCAGCCATGTGTCCTTGATCAAAAGCATTACTTATGCATGAATGGAAAACCCGTCTGGAGGTGAACTGATCAGCAGGTCTGATATACAGCGTCATCCTGATGTTTTATTGAGTCAGGTGTGATGTCAAAAAGTTGATCTAGAGAGATGTAGGAGACATTAATTTGCATGTGCATCTCACAGTTTTGTTGCACTAAAACAAGTATGACAACTTTGATGTAAATAAGATGCTGCTCCTGTGTGACACTATGCTTTGTTTCACATATCTGAGTGTATCAGAGGGATTAACTTGTATATGTATACCTCCCAGTCTTGCATTAAAACAAGTATGACAACTTTGATGAGCTAATGAAAAAGTGCTCTATTAAATCTCACAAGGCTTTATTCCACATGACTTCTTTATGGTTCCTCTCAGTACAGTACATTATACTCATTCCAATATTATGAACAAGATATATTTACATGTACTGTAGATGTAGGAGAGAAACAGTGTATGTTTTGCTTTCCATAAGCAATCATCACTTTGCATTATGACTGTTATCAGATATTTAATGGCTTTTTGCATTTATTTGTTTTCTTGATACATCTTGTTTAATGTCCCCGTCCTTTGTAAGTCACTTTGGAAAACAGCATCTGCTAAATAAGTAAATGTAAATGTAAGTCTTCCTCGTGTAGAGCAAGGTGACTTTAAATATGTGATGTTCTTAATATACATTCATGTGGGCAGCCCTCTGTGTTTTTAGTTGAAGGGTTTTATTTAGTTGCTTATTCATATGTAAATGTTGTGGGCATGGGAAAATTGAAACTTTTTACTGTAGAAAATATGGTAATTTTCTGAGAATAATGTTTAAGACTAAAATGATACGTTTGGTTAAGCTCAAATTAAGCTCTTTGTGTCCATTGTCTAAGCTTACTGTCACTTTAGTTTAAGGCATCAAATGGTTGCTAGAACATGTTAGCACAGAACAGGTAAAGCTGTAGTAGTGACATGGCTCAAATGCAAGACCAAATAATGCATTTTCTCCCAGTTGCTTTAAAGCATCCCCTTTATCTACATGCCCATTTTTTGATAAATGAGGTCTGAGTGCTGGTATTACTTGCATTACCTATGATCCTACCAATAATCCAAAGCAGGCGCATGACCACAAGAATTTTCCTTAGTTTTTGCTTTAAATGAAAGTGTTGCTTTTCTTCTTTTGTCTTAACATCGCAGCCCAATATCCCCATACAGATCACACATTACGGCGCCAGTGAGGAAGTCTTTTATATTTTAATGAGAAGTCTTGTGTTGTTCTGGGAATAAGGCAGAATGCAGTCGTAAGCTCTGCAGTGATGTACCAGGCCAGCACCTTCTCAAGCTTCCTCTCGCCTTTCTTAGACAGACCTGTTCGTTCCACTCTGAGCTCTCCGATTTCCTGAGTGCAGCCACACCTCACTGCTCATATTGCCTGATCTCTGCCTCTGCTTTCTGTCTCTCTTACATAATGTCAGTAATGAGGAGCTGGAGTTTTGTAGCTACAAAACTGGCCCTTTTTTATGAGTGACATCCATTGGATTAAATCAACATGAAATCCAAATGTTTTCACAACATTAAATCCCTCATTACTGTCTTAATAAATGTTCCTGGTTTTATGATGATTCACATTGATCAGCACGAATTATTTAAAAAAAAACTAAATAAACAAATTGTTTTTATCATCTGGTGTCACATAAACTGCAGGTCATTGGTTAAAATGATATCCAACAGCCAATCACCTATTGAGATATTGTTTAAAGGTACTGTCATTGTAGTAATGCAGTGATTTAATGCAGGAAATGGTTAATGTAGGAATGGCAGAATGTTTTTTGTCATTCAGGCCTGGATCCATTCTGGTATGGAATGCCCACTTTATACCAACCAATCTGCTTGCAATCGGTACCCAATGTGTCATATTACACAAGCAAAATGGGTTGCGAATGGCATTTTGTGTTGACTTGAAATTGGCCTCTGCTGAGGGAAAGCACACTTGTGGTAAACCCACAGTCTCCAGTAGACTGTCTTTTCTAATCTGGCTGCCTGGTATGGTGTTACTTCTTAGTACAGTGGAGACAGCACAATCACTGGGGCTGTGATTCCACATGCTTGGAGCACTGAGGTTGCCATGAACTCCTGTCCTGTTAGATACAGCTCATAGAGAGAAAACAGATGAAACAGTGGATGGGGTGAGTGTGGCACTGCAGGAACTGTTGGCTTTGGCCGATGCTTATTAGATGTGACAGAATAGCAGAGATCGGTCAGACATGTAGCACAGTATGTCCACAGGGTTTGATTTAGTTTGTTGTTGATAGGGTTTGTTCACTGTTGCTCTCACTCTGCCACTATGCTAAGCTGTCACAAACGTGCAGGACGATATGGGTGTGAATGACACTTAGCTTTGCGCACACAAAGCCAATCTGACCTTGAATGGAAATGGGCTTAAAACCTCTGTTGAAGATATTATTTGCTTTGTGTGTACAAATAATTTTTACCTGAGTGTCATACCCACAAATACTCAGTCTTTGTTTTTTTTGTTGCATATCTCTGTTTGCTTATTTGCACTGAGTGAAAGCTGTTCGTCTTAGCTGTAAAGTCTTTGATATCACTGTGTATTTGTGTGTGTGTGTGTGTGTGTAAATTTGTGACTCACAGGTGTCTCCAGCTCCAGACTCATTGCACATGTCTGTTATGTATTGATAAGAACAGGCTGTGGTTCAGACACGCTGTTAGACTATCTTTAGCAGTTTCCTCTCTTTAGAGATAGGGTTGTTATAGTATCAAGATTATGATGCTCTTAAGCAAGGCACCTTACTCCCAGTACGCAGTGCTGCCCACTGTTTGGGTGTGTATTTACGGTTTGCAGTGCGTATGTTCACAACTCACTACTCAGATGTGTGTGCACTAACTGGATAGGTTAAATACAGAGGAGAAATTCTGATTATGGGTTACCATATTTGGCTGTCACTTCACATTCATACATTTATAAAGTGACTTGATTTATTGAGATTTTTTTTGTTGCCTGTAGATTTTATAACAGTTATTTTTTTAATTCCCCCGCAGATACACTTCGGCAAAACTGTGAGTCAATCATATTTAACAGTTATTTTTTATCTCTCCACCCATACACTTCTGCAAAACTGTGAGTCAATCATATTTAACAGTTATTTTTTATCTCTCCACCCATACACTTCTGCAAAACTGTGAGTTGTATAGTGGATTCTCACTTGTCTCTAAAATGAATTGTCATTGTGAGATGAAAGCTTTCTATTTTATTGTCTAAAGCTGCTTTGTCATAGAGGACATGACTTCCATAACCGTACTTCCATCCATTAATATATTCTGTCATGGTTCATTGTAAAAGGCATTTCCCACTTTCTCAGTTCTTTCCTCTTTTTCTCTGTATGTTATTGTAGATTCTCCTGTGCTGCTGTGCATTGTGGGTAAAAGGCAGCCTCCTGATGTTGTGGTAGGTGTAATTAGTAGGTGTCCAGAACAATGATGAGTTTTAACTAGTCTATAGCTTAATATTATTGTGCTTGACATCTTTGATGAAGAGCTACAAAAGATGGTGAAAGTTGATTTTGATGCTTTTGGTTTCTGTTTAATTTCCACTGTATTCCTATTAGATTATGTCGGCTAAGCAGTTGAGGGTTTTATTTGGAGAAAGTATTTATTTTCACAATGAAGTATGTGACTTCCTATCAGCCAGTGAATCATATCAAACTGAAAAGTAATAGCCCAGCAGCTTGTGGAGTTTAATATTTGTTTGTCTGATTTGTTCTGTTGTTTTAGATTGCTGTGTGATGCCTATTGGCTGTTTTAAGCTGTATGTCAGTCCACCAATGCTGAAAACACTGGGCGCTCTTTTGAAATAACCAGCTGTGGACACTTAAAAGCGTTTTTAGCTTTGAGACGCTTTGGTTGCTATGATATGGAGTTTGTTTAATCAACAAATATTAATTTTGGGGTAGCAAGGGGATGTGAACTGGTACAGAAATTAATTCAGAAATTTTAATGCAATGTAAGTGTTGCAATAATTGGATAAACATGCTTCTGGAAAAAACCTTTATCTTTATTTTAATCTTTATCTTCAATCTTTCTTTATTTAACCTTTATCTTCTGCATTGTTGGACAGCTACGTAAAAATTGACTTTGATGAGCGCAGCTTTTTACCCAAAGTTGAACGTTTTTTAGTTCTCGACAACACTCGACTAGTGCTCAGCACCTCACCAGCTCCTGGTGTCTATAAAGTGCCATTAATGCCGCAGTCCCATTGCAAACAATCAGAAAAATATGCTGGCTACAGCAAGAAACACTTTGGTGGACACATAGCCTTAGCAATGCTCAGACTTCATTATCGGTCAGATTTTATGATGGAAATTTGTGTTTAGACCACATCCAAATCCACAGATTGCCATATTCAAAGCCATTATGTTTTTAATTTACAGTGTGGTTGTAAATCTAGAATAATTGTTGTTGATAATGCTGTAAAACAAAGCTGTACATCCACGCACTGATATACAGACATCAACACAGGCAGCAATTGTGAGTGGATCCGTCTCTCCTACCAATGGCATATAAGGGAAAGGTTCAGAATAACCTTTTTTTAAAAGTCTGGGGTCTCTAGTGATGCAGAAGTGATTTGCTTTAGTTTCAGATGCGTTATCAAACCTGTCTGAATATTTCTGCAGGCAAGCAAAGACTTTGATTTTACTGTGAGTCATATTGTGGCAATCTGCAGCGCTTTCTGCAAATTCTGTGGGTACAGATTCTGGGAAGAAAGATCTCTGGGCAGCCATTGTAATAAAGCATGATTCAGTAGTAACTGTAGGCCTCTAGACAACAGACAGAAGATGTGCTGAGATGTGTGTGTGTACATCCTGCTTTAAGTGCCAATAGTGTGTGTGTGTGTGTGTGTGTGCGCGCTGTTTTGGTTTTGCATTGTGTCTGGAGACTGGAGTGTTGAGAGTGGCATCTATTTGATGGTGTCCCCTGGCTTTACTTCCCATGTGCACACGCCACTTGAACAGACAGGAAATGTGCTCTGGCACTTCCTCCCATGTTCTGTCTCTTTCAAACTGTCACTCACAGAGATAAGGACTGTTGAAAGACTGTATCACCATGTCTCTGTGTTTGTGTGTGTTTGTCCTTACAGCTTATGAAGGTATGCTATTATGATCAGGAGGAAAAATGCTTAACCAAGCCGACAGAGAAACGAGAAACCGAATATGAATGCGTATTCGTTGCATTAATGTTAGTTGGATGTTGCGTAACTCCTGATCCCAGGCAACAGTTCTGTTCTTTGTCTCTGTAATGACAGCAGTCGGTCCTGTCTCTACACATCAGAGAGATTTCCCCTGTAACATGAAACCTTAACCTCTTTTCCTGTCTTCTTGTCAGGAATGATGCGTGTGATCACTATCTACCACTGCTAATGCATTCTGGAAATGCCTGCTATTGGCAGTGTGTTTTCCTTTAGGCTGGATTCTCGGCTTCTGACACATGTGAAGCAGTCGGTTCTGTTTCAGCCAGTGTCTAAACACGTTGTTCCCATATAGTAAAACACAGATTTACAGCAATAATTACAGTCACATGGCTTTTTTTGTACAAAGCTGGCTGTCAGAGGAAAATCTGTAAAGTTCCAGCCCCTCCAAACACACACACATACACTCTTGTAATCCCTACAAATCCTCAATTTTTCTTAGCAGGGAAACACAATAAAGCAAAAGCTTTATTTTAACCTGTTTATTTTTTATAAATTATGGACAAACAGTATCTATCACTGTAACCTTTGAGCTTTACCAAATAATAAACAAAATATTTAAATTAACATGCAAGGTGGGGCACATGTAGAAATGTGCGAGTGTAACGTTGTTTCTGGGTAGATCTATAAACGCAGATTCTGTACAGGCACACTAATGAAAGTTATTTCAGTTTGCTAAATGTGTCATTATTCAGGCATGAAGCCTTTTATAAGGCTTTATTGCTAGTTTCTAAAGTCTGTTTCATTGTTACCTTTAACCAGGTGCCTTAGAAATAACTTATTAAAAGCTACAACCAATTTAAGGATTTGCAGAAATGTCTCATACGGTACTTCATTTTGCCCAAATATTAGCCTGCTGTTTTCTGGAAGGCTCTTCCATCTGGAGTCATTTAAGTTAGCCCAGCTGTTGTGCAGCTTTATAATGCTCTTCAGACAGATTCCATTCCACTCACAGGCCAGAAGAAACTGTGGATTCTGTGACTGCTGAGACTGAAATGTGTTTGCTGCTGAGCCCTTTAGTCAGGACCAGCTATTTAGTGCATTTGAGGGTCTGATCCAGCTGTGCCACTAATGGAACTCACCACTGGACTTAAAAGATGTGTTGACCTGTGTTTTATAGCCTCACTTGCTAGATCTGGAATAGGCCTGAACAAGCCTTAGTGATTTTTGTATTGTGGGTTGCCAGATTGACCTATTTCTAATCAAAAAGCCTTTACGTTTGATTACAGCACAGTTTTAAATTACTCCGCACAGAGTGGTATTAAATTGAGTGAATTGTTCAATGTGTCAAAGGACTAAAGTGTGTCTGCTCTTACACTCAAAGAATCAATAGTACCTAAAAGTGGTCTGGCAATATACTTCGTTATTAATATGTGGGTAACGCTTAGCGTTTAAATTCTTTTGCTTAGATTGTCAGCAGGTGGTGCAAGTGAGACATTTTTTCTTGCCGTGTATAAATGTGGTTAAAATATTAACATGATTTATGTGTTCATTGTGCTGTTTTGTCTTAGTTCTAAGCTCAGTGCATAAAACCATGTTGCTTACATTTACATCAGCACATTTAGAAAAGTTTACCTTTATGCAAATGAGCAACAAAATGTAACTATGTATTTAATTATTTATATACAAACACCTCAGTAGCAAGTTGATTTCCTGGTTAGCCGATTCGTGGTCAAAATAGGTTGGCACCTTGTTTTAACTGGCTACCACAATTGTGGATAGGGTTTTGCACAGCTCACCAGTGAGGTTAAGGCTTCCAGTGTCAAAAAGCCCTGCTAATGGCCTGCTAGCAGCACATTACATTCATTGTCATTGTATTGTATATGGACCTTTAGATCTATTCTGTACAGATCTCCGGTGGCACTCACCAGCAGGGGGCAGCACAGCACAGCCTAAAGTCAGTAAGAACCCACCTGTCCATCTCTGTTGATTAAATCTAATGACTGGTGCTACATAGCTGCAGGTTTCAGTTTCCAAAACTTGCTTTTCACAGCATTTTACAAAGCCAGTGGGGACCATTAAGGTTGTTTACAGAGATCAGCACGTGTCAGCTTTACTTTGTTTTCACTTGGTCTTCTCCTTTCTCTCCGCCTGACAGAACAGCCACTGTGTCGAGACCTTTACTCCCACAGTCTCTGTCCTCCTTTCCTTCCTTCACCAGTTAGAGATAGCACACACACACACACTTGTACGCATACACACACCTTTTCTTTCAGACTCTGTCAGAAGTCTTTCTCCTGCTTGACTGGAATAGAGGCTCTAATTTCATGCTTGGCTAGTCATCCCTCTGTGAGACCGAACTCCACTGTCACTCTCTTGGACTTCACTGCCAGATTTGAGAAGTGCATGCACGTGCCTGTGTGTGTTCTCGAACCTCAGACGACCGGTGAAGCGGAGCTTTGCTTTGAACAGGGTCTTTTTCTTCTAATGTAGAAGTTGTTTCTCTCAGGATCTCCTTTAATTCTTTAATTGAAGTCTTAATTTATTTGGGGGCTTTGTAGAGTGTCTTGTCACGTGGCATCTGCCGTTATAAGCTTGTGTCTGTAAAGATGAAGATTTCGGTGTTTTGAATTTGCTTTGTTGGTTTCAGGTCTGTGAAATCAAAGCGCTTCTGTTGTTTTGTAGAGATAGATCCACATATTTTTTTCCCTTTTTATCTTTTTTAGGCTTTGTTGGCTGGTTTTATGTAAATTTTAAAAAATGCATCAATCAATGGTAATAATGCCACTGACTGCAGTGCAGTGATGTTGTGCTGTTTCTGTGGCTGTCTGGGACACGTTGGCAGGTTTAGGATCAGTTAAAAGTACATTTGGAGTGTCACAGCGGGTCTGTCACTGGCTTATGCAGGGCGCATGCTGTTCTCAGCGTGATTCGCTTTTCCCCAGAATGCTTTGCGGTATTGTTGGCAGCCTGTCGTCAGGATGCTGTTACTGGGGCTGGACTGCTGTCTGTCCTGACCACAGCCAATCAATATAAAGGAACTAGGGGCTACACTGTTAATTTGTGGTCGATCGACACAGGTTTCATACCAGTTCAATATTAATGCCTCTGTGTGTCTGTTTCTCTTCAAAATACAGTTTAATGATGGCAAGTGATAAACAAATAAACTTCATTATTTGTTTATACGGTTGCAAGTAGATTTTAGAAAGTGAAACAATAATTTGCCAAGCAGCTATTGGTTACACTACAACTAATGATTTTAAAGTCTCAAAAGGCCAAATTTTGGATTAAAGTACTATGAAGGGCAGATGAAGTAAAGGCCATGGTACTCTAAAACTAATGTTATGAGGTGGTTAAGTTCTGTGATTGACCTATTTTGAATGAGTCTGTGTTCACTTGATGTTCCTCACAATTGCCATCTCTGAATGAAATGCAGTGTTAGTCTTTACCTCCAGGGGGCGCTGTCAGGATACAGTATAGGTGAAGCAGTGTGGTAAAAGTTCTCCCGTCTGTTTTCTGGACAGCGTGCCCTTTCTTTCTCTTTATTCCTTTAGTCTTTTAAATTAAGATCCAATGGAACAAAAGCTACGATTTCTGAAACTACCTGATTCAAAACCCCAATTCCCATCTGTTTACCTTCTTCCCTCTTATCAGTGATCTGGCGCCGTTGACTGCTCTGAGTATCTTTAGCGTAACAGAGGCTGATCAATCTGCTCTGCTCGTTTTAGGAAGCACCAGCTGAGAGTCTGACAGGTTGTAATTTGGTTTGTGGGAAGTCCTGCGTTCACAAATACATTTATTACAGTGGGTCTGTTCTAGCATTGTGCTCTCTCTCTCTGTTTCTCATGTAGTTCAGAGGGGAGCTAGTCTATATGTATTCAGTGTCAATGCTTCATACATCACTGTTAGTTTTCAGATAAATCCTCTCAACTCTGCGGGTCGCCGCCTCTGTTACAATCGATGTGAAGATACACTTGCTGTGCGCCTGTTTCTTACTTGTTTTTCGGGTCTGTTTATCTGTGTGGGTGTTTTTAGGGAACGAAAACGCTTACCGGCGCAGAACTGCGTAATCTTGCGCTTGCATTACGTTTTATTCTAACACCAATTAGTTGTGTTAACGCAACACATAAGCAGCCTCGAGCAATCGATGCAGTAAAATTTGTGCTGTTAATAGATTTAATATTGAGTTGTTTAATAATTTATTTTACTTGGAATTGAATTCCACTATACAAAAGTTGTACTTTAAAATGTTACATTTTAAGCCACCATGAAATCAAATTATGATTTTTTTTATCAAGTATTGCAGTACTCGTTATAAATTATTTATCTGTGCATGTCAGTTTATTTGTGTGTCCTTGTAATCCAAATCATTGACCTCCCCTCCCCCACGAATGACAATCTCTTGATGACATGTCTCTCCTAGAGGGCGGGGCTATACTGACTGTCCAATGGCCAGGCAGTTTCTATCCCTCCAACTTCCATCAATCCAATCAAGAATCAAATTAAGCCCTGTCCTAAGTTTTTTCTCATTCCAGAAGCCGTTTAACTTATTATGTCACCATAGGGAAGAGAAGACCATCTCAACTTCCACTTCCATTACATTTGATAAACCTTCATTATGGATTAAATTCATAGATCCACTACAGAGCCAAACATTTAATATTAACAGTTATGCAGGATGATTTTTCTGTACTAGTTTTGGATAACAAATACACACACACATTCACAGTCTGTTATTTGGTGTTGAAAAGGGTCACATTGTGATGGATGTGTGTGTGTTCTGCTGTGTGATGTAATTGTTTTCCTCAGTCACCCCTTTTAATAAGAGAAAAATCGAGGCTTTTAAGAAAATGGCAGCAGCACTTATGAAAGGCGCAACAGGTGACCTTACATAGTCAAATTGTAACTTTTGTTTGTGCACACCCGTACTGACTTTAGGTGTGTGTGTGTTGAAGAGACTGCTGTGATTCCACTCTCTCTCTGGACCTGGATGAGGGTGAGTGCCATCACAGAAAGCTCCTGCCGGTTTGCTTCCTGTTAACGACAGCATCCCACTGTCGTGTTCCCAGCATGCTTTGTGCAGTGACCTATACTCAGCAGTTGACACTCAGTCACTTAGTTAGAGATGCACACAGATGTACTGTACAAGTGTGGTTTGCCCTTACAGTTGCAGTGAGGCATGACAAACACACACACACATACACACTATTATATAAACGTCATCAGAACTGTCATATGCTATTTAGAAGCACAGCAAGTTCTTTTCACAGAAACCACGATTATGTGTGGCCAGTGTTGCCTGCTGCTTCCTGACTGTGCTGCAGTGCATTCTGGGTTACCTGCACACTCACACATTTATAGAACTGAGTCAGTGCAGATGCCATATTTAGTTTGTACCATGGAGCTGAATTTTCAATGGCTCTAGCATTAAAAGTGTTTTACTTTGGTCAAATATAGACATCTGGGTTACATTTATTGCAGTTTCTTTAAGTGTATAGGTCTCTTTTTGGCTTGGTCAATCCCCTATTTATTTATGTGAAAGAATGTATGTGAAAAATACTTTTCTTGCTGTCAGAATATTTAATATTTAGTATGACAAATTTAAGTATCACTACTTTGATATCAATGTTTTTCACAAACCCAAAGAGGTGAAAAACGTTTTGACAGTACAAGTTATTAAACCTTGTTTTCGTCGGTTTTAAATTAAATATGGCTTGTACAAAGACTGAGGTCCATAACATCTCAAAGTCTCTCATCTCCTCAAGTAATGGACCTGAAGTAACTCTAAATTTATTTTTGGTTTTGATTCATTCCTCTTTATTGTTCTTCTAATTTTGATCAGAAAAATTATTCATGTTATTTGTAAAATGACAATATGGTGCAATCAGGTTAAATGCTTTACATCCAAACAGGGGGATTTGTTTAAAGCAAAATCATTGCCACATTTTATCAGTATGTGTGTTCCTTGGAATTCGAACCCACAACCTCTGCACTGCTAACGCAACGCTCTACCAGCTGAGCTGAAGGAACAATATCTTTCTAGTACACAGAATCATGCCTAGAGATGTGTTGCAGGGTTTGGGTCCTAATCAGCTTTTAAAAATGACTCTGGCAATGTGGCAGACAGCCGTGCTGGGTCACGAGATGCAGCAGCTGGCTGTTGTTCCTAGACCAGACCATTACAATGGTCCAAAGCTAGAGGTTCCTCAAGTTCTTTGAGGTTTTTGGGTAAAGTACAGTACCTCCTACTACCTTTTAATTTTTCCATCTTTTCCCCTTTCCTTACTCTTCCTCTGTGTTCTCTCTTCTCCCTCTTTGGCAAAGTTGATGAAGTGTGTTAGGACGGAAGTGAAGAGAGAAAGAGAGAGAGTGGGGTTCTTGTCGCCGCGGTTACCCATGCCCCAAGAGTTGAAAAATGGAGGGCAGAAGGGAGTATTGTTTATTTTGACAAATGCTCTGTTGTAGCCTTGGGGTGACATTGACAAAACGATGCGGCCACTCAATTTTCTGTGAGACAGGTGCCACAAAAGCACAAATGATGTGTGAGGCACAAAGAGATGAAGTGTGTGCGCGTTTGGCACATTGTGTATTGGACATGGAGCTTTGAATGTGTGTTCTGTGCAGGCAAATGAGGTAGTGGCTTATAAATCTTAAGTGACTCTGCAGTGAAGTGGGCAGGGGCCCGGGGACCGCAGAACCAACTGTAAATCTCCTGCTCTACAGACACGCACAAAGTGTTGGGGCCCAGCGAGGCCTGATCTGAATGTTTATACACTGAATAATTTATTTAGCCTGCCTTTAATTGAGTTCTCAGGGAAGGGCCACACACACACTCGCAGAGTGCATCATATTTGTAGACTTTCATGAAAATGTGTTATCTCACAAGCCAGCTGCTAAAAGCAGTATGTTCTCTTTAGGTCTAAATATAGCATGCCTCAGCCATTCTGAGGCGATTTTATTCAGCGCTTTTTATCTCACTCTTATTGCTGTAGCATTGACATGTTTACAGCATCAGGTTCTGGTTTCCTCTGAGATGAATGCTGAATTATTAGCCAGTGTTTGGCGACTGAGGGATTTACCAGCTTCTCTACACATCTGCTGCAGCCAGCTGTGCAGGTAATGAATGGACTGGGGAAGAAAGATGAAGAGTACAAAATTGCTCTTCTGAACACTAGGGGCCATCTTTTATCCTCACAGTGTTGGAGACAGAGCTAGGGCGGGGTCATAGGTCATGACCTGTCCTGTTTTTGACCTTTGCCAGTTCATCCCTTACTGCACTTCCTGTTTATGTAAACCTTTTGTTTGGGAAGCGGGCAAACCTTGACAGGCCAGTTTATAACTGAAATATTCAAAGACAGCAGTTTGTTTTCTGACCTCCACTGTGGCTCGGTTATCAGAGGTCATGTTTACACCTGGTCTTAACATCTATCTTGGTCTTGCCTTAGAGGTATGGTATAGTTGATGGGTAAAGATTTTTCTACACTGTTTATACAGCTGTTTGTCTGTGATGCACTTTAAAAAATCCAGCACCAAGCAGAAATCTATAGTTTACTGTGAAAATGTCATAGTCTTCCAGCTTCATTAATTTATAATAGGAGTGATTTAGTTCTGACATGCCACGCTGTGTGTGCAGATACTGATGCGTGTTTACTCTGTCACAGCTGTGTGTGGCTCATCCAATCATTTTCATCATGCATAACTGGGTCTTTTGAGTCGACGGTTTAATATTTATGCCAGATTTATCATTCTTTGTCGTGAATGTTTGTATTGTTTGGTTTTGTCTAGATTCCAAACAAATGGAGAGTAACCAAATGAGAGGAATGTCTTTTATTCGTGGACTGTGAAAATTATAAATTTATTGAATAATCAAAGTCCTTGAAAAATGTATTATTCTGTAACAAGGTTATGAAATATAAAAGTGTTCAAATGTAAGTTAAAATATATTTATATAAATATCTATCTCCTGTGGAAGGTTCTAGACCATAAAATGTTTGTCCAATCATTGCATTCGGTCCGAATAAAATGTCCTGCTTGTTTGTTTAACGGTTTATGCAGTTTGAAAGAGGCGTGGCTATGGAGAGCACCCTAAAGGGAGGGTGGCCTCTTGCTTGCTAGCTTGCTATTGCAAACCTGTCTGAAATTGCCTACCCTACCTTTAATACATAAACAGGTTCAAAACAGTCTACCATTCTCCCATCTAGTAAAATTCTGGAGGCAGAAAAATATTTAGTCCCCACTGCAGAGTTTTAGTCTTGGAGGGAGGGTGCAGAGTTTCTCCTATAGTTTCCCTCCGCAGGGGCGCAGCACCCTTCACTGCGCAGAGATCCACTCAATGACAAATTAACCCTCTTTAATTGTGGGTGAGTTATGCAGCTTCTGGTGCAGCGTTGTGAGACACAATCTTGCAGGCTTTTATTGAGCTAATAAATCTGGGAGGTGGCAGACGGAGCCTGTGCAGCCAGCCGGATGGTAGTTTGAGCTGGGTGAGAGATAAGAGACTCCCGCTTGCTCTCATTACTGCAGTTTTTGCTGGAGTTTGGGGGAATCTTATCGGCCTGTTCGCTCGTCGCTGTCCTCTTTTGTCAGCTCGGAGGAGAACAAACACCAGACAGCCATTAATATCGAGAACAATCACGCAGGATGAATCATGAGCACGCTTAAAAATGAAGAAACAGTGCAGTATTGTTTGTTATGCTAATGGATCTACTAGGGTCGCAGGATGAGGTGTGTATGTGTGTGTACCATGCAATGTAAGAAATGTGCCAGCCAGTGGAGATTTTGCTGTACTGTTTATATGGTAGATATATGTCTATGCTGCAGCGTGCAGAACTGCTTCATGTTATTTACATGGGAAAAAAAAGATTAATACAACTCAAAAATACAGAACTGCATGTCTCCCAAAAATCAGAATAAACTTAATATTAATGGGTGTTGTTAAGCAAAGCAGAGTTTAGTTGTTTATGGTTGCCAGGCAACGCTGCAACTTGGCACATCCGCTGTTTTAAATGGGTTTATCCAATTAGAATTTTAGAATTAGTTATTTGTTTTATAATATTTCCTTTTATTTTTTTTATCTGAGCGCTTTGTTTAACTGAAGTGTTACAGAATTTAAAGCTGTTTTGCAATTATTATTGTTATGAATAATTAATCTTTTTGTCAAGCTACAAATAAAGAGAACCTAATCAATTGAGATGCCTTTAAACTGTAAATTGAATTTGCTCCATAATTTGTAATTTGTAAAAGTAAAAGACTTGCCAGAATATTGATCATCATTAATATAATGATAAAAACGTTAATTATACAGTAATTTAGGGTTTTGTTGTGGTGTATTTGTGTATTAAGGAGATGTGTGGGCGACGATGCCAGAGTCAGTGGTCACTCTACTGTTGCCTGACGGATATTCAAACCCAAGCCAAGTATTCTGCAGCTGAAAACAGATACCCGGCTACCCCCCGCTGCCACGGATACGGCTGCATGCTGCGAGAGCATGAGACAGAGACAGAGAATTGGACGTGTCCTGAGATGGCTGACAGGTGTAGATAAAGCCAAAGAGGGCGGCTGAACCACAGAAATCCATTTCCCAGCTAACTCTGTGATTTATAGCCCGTCAGAAGCAGTGCTCTCGTCGACACCAACCGACCAGCCGAGAGCTGTCAGGAGCGCTCCACTGCACCCCCACCCCCCAATCTATCCACTTCCACCCGCACACACCCCAATGCTATCAGCCTTTACACTCAGTCTCTGTAAGCCAGCTTTGAACAGTGCGGAAAGATGCACGACCGCCGTCTCTTTCTTTGCGTCTGTACTCAGTCTGAACCTGTGCCACCCACCCACATGCTATTACAGTTACCTCTGAGATCTCTATATTACACACAGTGGGTTTAAGTTAATCGCATACAGTCTGTTTTCTAGCCTGACTCATATTTTTCTTGTGGCTGATGTGATCAGGAGTCTCACAATGCAGTTTCACCTAAGTAGATTTGTTGGCGTAACTGAGGCTGTTGGCTATGATGATTTTGTTAGCAGGTGGCCTACCTGCTGCATCATCCGATGCTTGTATCTCCAGCATTATCAGATAGATTTGTAACCACTACTGGAAATTCTGTTGTTTAGATTAGGGCTGCACAATTAAAGGAAATGAAGTAAAAATCACGACAAGGCATAGCATGATTATTAACCTCTTAAGGTGTATTGGAACTAACATGTACTTTACTTTTTACTTTTCATGTACTTTGTTTTCCATTATCAGAATTCTGTCGGTTTTCTCTATGTATCTTTATTAGGAACAGAATAATGCGCACACACACACACACACACACACACATATATATACACAATCTAATTACACAACACCAGGCACAGATTTTACATGGCCAGTAGCGATATGAGTTTATCACAATAAATATTAAGTTAAAATAACCACAATATGAGTTTTGGACTGAATTGTGAAACCCAAGTTTAAATATTGTGTCAATTTCAAAGCAGAAGGCAGTTTATTTGACTTTCTAGTGAGGTAGAATCATGAGGCAGAGTTTGAGGCAGCACTATGACACTATACTGCTGTTTTTTACTGCCTGTTTTGATGCTGTTATCTGTTTCACTGTGGTTCACTCCAGGTCTAAACATCATGTTGTCTTTTCTCCTCTCTCTTTCTCGGCAGGGCCTCGATGGGCTTCTTGGAATCTCGGTGTGTTTATTTGTATCCGCTGTGCTGGAATCCACCGGAACCTGGGAGTGCACATATCACGAGTCAAATCAGTCAACCTGGACCAATGGACTCCCGAACAGATACAAGTATGTGTGTTTATGTCTGAAAGACTTCCCTGTCTTGGCTGCCCGAAGTTTAGTGATGGCTTTGTAATGTAACGCGCTGCTTAATGTAGTCCAAATAACCTTGTAACCTTTGTCTGCGAACTTGTTTGAAATCTGCCCTTTAAATGTGCACTTTCCATTGGCTGTATCACTGGTGATTTCTGGCTAATGTAAAAAAAGGATGACAAACTCTTCCTCTGCGTTGTTTGTTGCCCACAATCGCTATAGTCAAGGATGAGAATGACTGTAGTTTACACCTAGTCTGTAAACATTTGTGTAAATTGTGCACCAACACTCAGGTGCGACTCAGGTGTCTTTGAAGCTGCAATCTGTAACAGTTGCCTCTCTACCGCCATCTCTGTTTGAAAAATAGAATTGCAGGTTACTTTATGTATCTCTCATTAGGTATGTTAAAGTCAAATAATGCCAACTTAACATTTTCTAGGAAATCAAACCCGACAGCTCAAATTATAAATCATTTTAATAAGCTTTCCGTTGGAAATCCGGGTAAGGTAATGAGATTGTGTTGCACACTGATCTGCCATTGACCTACGCAATAACTGATTTGTGTTCATTTTTAACCCAAAAAAGTTACGAATTGCAACTTAAAATTTGCATAAAGGCCTCTGTAATAGT
Organism: Botia almorhae; assembly: GCA_036877575.1. Lineage (NCBI taxonomy): Eukaryota > Metazoa > Chordata > Actinopteri > Cypriniformes > Botiidae > Botia > Botia almorhae. Next base: position 3,195 of record JAZGTJ010005957.1, on the reverse strand, counting down.
GTGCACTTGGCATTACAAGAATGAGTGTATATCTCTGTTTGTGTATTGCTGTGAAAGCACTGTCTCAAAGATTTATTCCTCCATGTGAGTTTAAGCAACAGAAAGAGAGTCTTGCATCTCCTTTGCATATTAATTGACGTCTGGATGGGTAATTAATTCATGATGGGTAATTACTTCTCTGTTTTTCTGCATCTACTTTTCCTTCAATCTGATCAATCACTCTCACATTAATTAGTCTCTGACAGACTCGGATGGACGTGCCGTTGAACTGTTAATGCAAATACATGTCATTTGTATATGTTCGAACACAGCCTTGATTTTCCAAGCAGTTGTGTACTGGAATACACAGTTAATTAGGAATTAGCTCGCTGGTTTCATGGATCTCTGCCAGAGGTCTCTGGATACGCACCTGTTTCAGGTGAAGGGTCGTATGCATTCAACATAAGTTTTGTTAGTTGGGAATCCTACGGGATTTATGTTATTGGGCGGGATCGAATGTTGTGCTGTCACTCACATCATCAGATTAACCTTAAAAGATGAACGAGGCAGCTTTTTATTCCAAAGTCATTGCAGTACATTGAGGTTGAAGCAAAAGACCGAGCATAATGCATGAATATGTATTTGTGTCTCAGTTTATCATAAAGTAAGTTCTCTCTCTAACAATGTGTGCAGATTTATGTATTTTAAATTGCTCTCCAAGGGTATTAATCATTTGTTGATGTGTAATGTATTACGCATGGGCAAAATGAGGCTGGCAGGCAGAAAAGAAAAGAAAAACGTTAATTTACCAAATACAAAAGATGTTTTTCAAGGATGTCTCACTGTAGGAAAAATAACTCTCACCTTGAGGTCATATTCATATTTTTTTTTTAAGAAAAGCAGTTACTAAAGGTTTTAATTCTTCATTTTATAAATGCATTAATGCCTGTATTTTATTATATGATGATATTGATATGAATATTGATAATATTATTATCTAAATTCCTGTATTTGATGATATGAAGTTCTTTGTCCTGTATTATTACATCATGCTTTGCATTGTATTTCTGTTCACCTGTTATCTCTGTCTTTCTTTGTTCTCTCTTGCAGAGTGTGCAGAGCATGGGCAACACCAAGGCAAGACAGCTGTATGAAGCTCATCTCCCAGAAAACTTCAGACGGCCACAAACTGACCAGTATCCTTGTTTTATATTATGCCTTTGTGTTGTATTTGGAGGGATTTATTGACATAAAAAGTATATGAGAGAATATTGTTGAAGAAAAAGAGGGCAAGCGTAATCTGGACACAACACTGGCCGAATTTAAACCTGATTTTCCTGTATCGGCAGCATACGCTGTAACACATCTCTGACATGGGTTTGCGTTAGCTTACAGCTCTTGACCGAGGTTGGTGCATGGCTCCATTCTGTAGATGGCACAAATTTTTGATTTGTGTGATATTGCTTAATTGTTAGCATGCAGGGTAATCCCCTGTGCAGAACTAGCATTAAAACTGTTTTTTACAAGTGTGATATTGCTTTTATATAATTGTGTTTAATATTAACTAACTTACATTTTAGACACTTAGCTTAACTTTTGAAATTTTACAGTTGAGTTTACATCAGCGATGTCACTTCTGTCACAGTCCCACAAACCGTCTATTGTTGAATCATAAAATTCATAAACCCCCAGTAGGGAAACCCTTATCTCACCGGAGACACTGGTGAATGTGGACGTTTGCAGATCTGTCAGATAGAAGCTTGTGTGATTTCACACCTCTGTACAGATGTGAGATCCAGAGGCACAGCTGGGATTTCTAGCACCTTTACACAGAGCAAAGCTTGAGCAGGAACTACCTCAACACTGAGGCCTGCCAGAAACCAGAGCTAGACCAGCTCTCCTCATCTCTCATCGTCCTCTGCCTCGGTATCTTCCTCCAACTTATTTCACACCATCAGTCTAACTGGGTGTGTGTGGCAGTTGAGGTAATTCCATATTCTCCTCGTTGGTGCCTTCAGAATCCCTAATTGAATTTCACTGGCATCCGTGGCCTGTTATCAGCTCCTACTTTTGGTGTGGCTATGGAAATAGCCTCATTTGTATGCCGACCGATGAGGTAAAATATTCTTAACCGTCAAAATGGATTAATCTGGACAGCGGAGGTGAGCTTCCACCACAAAACGGCTTTGATGGAATTTGCTTTATCACAGGTGTGGTTTCTTCAGATGGAAATGCGTATCTTTGTGCTCTAGCGTGGGTGTCTTTCTCTCTGTCTCTCTCTCTCTCTGTACCCACTCATCACATCTTGTGATCTCTCTAATGGGAGAGTTGGCTGTGTTAATATGAATGTCAAAATAGCGAGCAAAGAGGAAATCTGGTGCAAAGTCTCCTTCTGTTGGAAGTAGGCGGACTTTCTTTCTTTACTTTTTCTCTCTCTATCTCTTTCTCTTGCCCCTGTTTACAGTACAGTTTCACTAATGGGTCTTTTTTTGTCTTTTTCTGTGGCTGCACTGTTGAACTGTTAACTTTTTTTTACACATAACACTTTTACACATAAGAGTTCTGTAGCAACAGCCACATCGTTGTAGCACGTGTGTAAAATGTCTCCCACTATTTCCGAAAACGCCACAAATTGTTTAGTCGCATGAACATGCGAATAGCCAGCAAAGGGCATTCATGTTTTAAACGGGGCACACGAAATCTAAATCTGTACAAAAAATGTTTCCAGACAAATATTTTCTTAATTGGACCAAAAGGTGCATAGATCTTGCGTAACAGATCTGTTTTGTTAAAGCCCAATATCTTTTGAGGAGGTTTTGTTCTTAAAGTAATGAAAACATGTACAAGCCGCTGCATGTTACAAACACTGTGAAAACACTGGGCAAACAAGCATGAAAGCAAAGACACATGGTGCTTCCGTTCTGCGAACAAGCATTTTGTACCCAGTTTATACAAGAGTAATCGCAAAAGCATCTCGAACGGGCAAAACTGTTATTGCGAATGTGGCAAATTTATTCATCACGCATAGCGATTTTTTTCATAGCACGTGCAGTGTATATCTCGCTGTACAGCCCTGACTATAAACCTACTGTATATGTCGTGAGGGCTATGACGACGAAGTGTAACATAACAGAAAGAATTGCTAGACTGGCAGCTTTGATAAAAGCTCTACAAACAGTGACATGCACACAAAAAGCTTTCTGTTCAGTCAGTCTG